>ML776802.1:502110-527815 GCA_009831015.1 Picea engelmannii
CAAAACTATAAGAGACATTTGAATCAATGACAAATGTGTCTACAATATGACTATCACCAACATCTTCACAATCAGAAGGAATACTAACTGAATGCTGGGTGTGAAATGCAGATTCTTTACAACAATTATCAAGAATAAGATCAACTGAATAAATCTTTTCGTAATATGAATTGAAAGCCACATGGAAATCCTTCAGAGAATGGATACTAACAGCAGGAAGGGATTGACACCATTCATGAGCATTTCCTTCTAAAGAAAATTTGAACAGCTTGATCAAGACATCTTCGTGAACAAAACCATGTTCAAGCATGCATTGATGAAAATTGAATAAGTGTTCACCGGGATGATCATACTTACTTCCTCTGAATCTGGGAAGATAATCATCCCATTCATTTATAGTTGGCACTGGATGTGGAAAACCAGCTATATCTGAAAAATTAGAGAAAGCATACCTCTTAGCTAAGATCTTTTCCATTTCATACCAGTGGAGTCACCAACAGAATTCTGAACAATGGAGTTGCCACTGAATTCGTCCTCATGGAGTCGCCAGATAGATGATTACAACCAAATGATGTACAGGCTTTGTCTATAATCAAAGATGGATCTATGTCGTCTCCCAGGGAAGCTGAACTTCAATCTTCTCTCCCTGGCAACGACGCCAAATTGTTATCACTCCAGGAAACTCTCCTAGGCTATAAGTCGGAGATGCCTGGTAACTAACTCTTTTTGGGAAATATTTTCTTAATAATTGATGTGGTTTTTGGATCAAGATGAATATCTAGGGACTGGATTGTGTGTTTAAGACTGTCTAGAGATATCAAATATCACAAGGCCTTCTAGGAATGCAATCAGACAAGGTTTGATTAAATAGAAGAGAAGATAGCTATTGAACCAGATTATACTCATATAAAACAAGCACAATGGGTTCAAGAACTAAGGAAATAACTTATGATTCTTAACTTAATCAATCAGTTAGTGAGATGACAGTCACATGTAGATTGAATAAGCGCCAATAAAGAAATCATTCACTCATAAGATATCAGAGAACAGAAAAGAAAAAGTCCGACATCACAACTGAAGGAAGCTTGCAATGTTTCATATATTAAGAATAAGTCTCTCTTACAGTAGCAACATGTAGAACCCAAAATCGAACCCTTGGTTCATCTTCTATTCTAAGCTTTATAGCTTTACAAAAGTAGTTATGAGATCCTGAAAACAAGGATCAAATATACTAAATATAGTAACTCAAAATTCAGTTGCTAAAGATGTGGGATGATCCCCAAAAATGAGGTCAATCCCAGATTTCCTGATCTTTCTCTCTTGTTGACTGTTGGTGAAGTGCAGGATAGCTTCCCAAGGCTAAATGATGACTCTCCAGATAAGCTAAATTTGAATCTGCTGAGGTGGCAAAGTGTCCTGATTTTCTGTCTTGGTTAAAGATATCAAACACCTTTGAAACACCTCCTTTTTCCACAATCTGTTAAAACTAACTGTTCGATTTACTTTGATAATTCATCAGATGTTCATTCGAAAAGATTGCAAACCTTTTCAACTCGAAAAAACTTGATCTGTGTAAAAAACTTGATTTTTCTGAACATGACAGGCTTTCGGTGGTTACTTGGAAAGCTTCTGGGTGAATTAACTACCGAAAGCGCAGCTTTCGGTGGTTAATGAACAATCGTCTTGTTCGCCTAAACCACCGAAAAGGAAGGTTTTCTAGAAATAATCTGCTTTGGGAAAAATCAACTTTCTCAGCCGTGGAATGTCCATTTTGCATGCTCCAATAGTCGATCGACATCTACAAATCATAAGCTTTCCAATGGTGCAATAAGATTTGGATTTGGAGCTAGGGATGCTAGAAAAAATTTCCTTACAAGATTAAGCATCATTCTTTCAAAAATGCCAGTGCGTTTTTTATCGTTAACAACTTCAATGTTACACTATTTAATACAAAATATAAAACCTATTTTTACCTTAAATGCAATCTCAAATTTATAGATGGTAATCTTGCTCCCATCAAGAATTACCTTTTTCCAATGTACTCCAAAAATAGAGGAACAATTCAGTCAATAAATTAACAAGAATCACATCACATGTTCCATTCCATTCATTAGTCATACAACTCCAATCATCAATGGAACATGTAACTCAAAATAAGAGTCCCCTCATGTATATTGGTTTAGATAGCATCTTGGGGTATATTAATAACCCAGATCACATCAACATGTGGACCCTCATTTTCTATATTATGAACAATAAACTATGTATATGAACTATTATTATGACCCTCCAAAAGATTATCTTCCATATCAAGTTCATTAGAGGAATTTGTTGTGTTGTATTCTCCCCTTCTATCACAATTTGATCGCCAAAGAGCCGGTGCTCTATCAAATGGAAAATTGTTTATGTCATACTTTGTTACATATAATCTTAAACATGTATCCATATGTTTATCAAGATTGTTCCTCAACTTTGACTTCAAGAATGATAGTGCACTAAACATTCTCTCATCCTCCACCGATCCCAAAATCATGGTTTGACATAAATCTGCTAATTTGAAATATTCTGACATGTTTTCTTCTAGGTATTGGCTTTCACCTAATTTAGTTCATAATCTTGTTATTGCACCATGTTCTAGAGGTTTCTCCAAACCATAATATTGAGCTAACATTGTTTGACCAAATATATTGGCTTGTTGATACAACTTTGATGATCTAGTATACCTTCAATCTCTTCTCCTTGTACATTGTGATTCTTGCCAAATTGGTGCACTAAATTTTTTAATTTTGCTAAAAAGTCAACTCTTTTAGCCTCTCTATTGTGTCCATGGTTCCAATATTGAGGGTATACCATAGACATGGCCTCCAATAATTCATCTCAAGGAAATCGTTCCCTTATCCCTGATGCTAGTGATTTTGCAATTTCTATCAAGTTGTGCTTCATTGAAATCACAACATTGTTGAATTGGTCTCTTGACTCATGGCACTCTTCAATGATTTGTCCCATATCTATAACATAATGAAATGGAACTATATACCCGCGCACTACCATACATAGTATTCTTTTTCCATCAAACTTCAAATAATTTTCAATGTTTTCTATATCGATGATAGTAGTCCAACCTTTAAATGTTGGACCTGTGAAAGACTCTGGCATCATATACAAATTATCCAATTGAATATATGCTAATTTTCTTGTATGTATGTATTATGCAATATACATTGTGCGGCTCTGAGACATTTTCACAAGGACATTCATTTCATAAAGCATAGGAAGAATTCCAGCCAATGTTAATAATGTCTCTATATCAGTTAATCAAAAGAGAAGATCTTGAGCTTTGTCTACACTGAAGCGATGTTCATACATCACCCCTACTAAGGATTGGTACTCACTAAATAGTCTTTGAGTTGGTCCATTCAATGAGATCCATCTTGTATCAACATCTTTTAGTAGCTTTTTTCCATCTGTAACACCCTCAACAAATTGTTGAAACTCTTTAAATCTCTTGGGACTACAACAAAAGTATGCATAAGTTTCACGTACAAGATCTTAAACTTTTGAAACTAGTGGAAACTTGCTTACTAGTTTAAATGCAAGATTAATTATTTGAGCCATACAATGAATACTAATCATAAATGGTGAAGGTGATAGTTGTAGTTTGACACAAAGGCCATTCATTTGCCCTTGCATGACTGTTGCTCCATCTGCTCTGACACATACCAACTTTTACGCAATTACTAAATGATCCATACCACCAATTTCCTTTAAAGTCTTTATGACAAGTTCATAAATATTTTGAGTTGTAGAATTCTCCCTCATTTTATGAATCCCAAGTAAATATGAATGTCTAACATGATAATTAACCATATAAATGCTTAGGCAGATCCATGAAGTATTATCAATAGTTGTAACTTCATCCAAAGACAATGAAAAAAACCTAGCATTTTCAATATTCTCTTTCAAATCATCTTTTTCTACTCGAGCTAGATATTTTGCCCATTACCAACCACTCGTTACTGGCCAATGAGAAGATGGAAAATTTGACACTTCAATAAAAGATATAAAGTTCTTGTAATCTGGAAAATCTGTCATAGGACAATCTCTAGATAAGATGTGAAATACAGTGCTTAATTGCATCGCCTTGGATAAAAAAATTATTTCCATCATCTTTCCAAATAGAGATGTGATGGTTCCTCCACTTGCCTCGAGTTTTCTCTTACTGATTAAGTATTTATTATATTCATCTTCATATTTGACATGTTGACATTCCTCAGAAGATTTCCATTTCATAATAGATTTCTCCTCGCCATTTACAATTTCCTTATCATACACCTTTCTTGCATGCTTCTCTATTGTATCTAACTTCATCTGCAATTTTACTGTCTTTCCAAGTTTCCAACTACATATAATGCATCTAACCTCTCGTGAAGCCTCTTTCTCATTTGTTTGAGGTTTTGGTTCAATAAATGGAAATTTTGAGACCCAATCCGAATCGAATTGTCTCCCTATGTCCCATTGGCCTTTTTTTCTTTTCCATGATTGTGAATGGTTTGTGTTTCCTTCCAAGGAAAAACCTTCAACATTGTTATTGTCAATTTATGGTGAAATCATCTCAATTTGATCACTAGAGGAACCTATTTCATCATCTATTATATGGATATTGGATGCATTCTCAAAAGAGTTGACATCTCTTTGACTTTCACTGATGGGTTGCTCAAAAGAGCTTGATTGATGAAGATAATTTGGGTTATTGGATTGAGGCTTTTGAAAGTAAGAAAATACATCCCTTTGTTTTGATGTTTTCTTTCCATGATTGTTGTTTGACATCTCAGTTAAATTTTCACAATTACAATTTCAAATCGATCTAGAAACCAAAAGTGAAACATGCATGAGAAAAATAATATAAAATTAGTCATCCATTTGGCAAGTCAACACAAATGCAAGAGATATATCAACTTTAAGAACTCAATTCTTCTCAACAAGTTATAAAACCAACAATATTTATCTAAAAATAAATCACTTCAGCATACACAATATACAAAACTATTGATCTACTCCAATCACTGATTCACTAACCCAAACAATCACTTGTCGTGACCTGAAGCCTTTGTTATCCTGGAGGATCGAGGGTGGGTGGGATCTATCACTGATCATAATGACACTTGTGCGTAGAAACACACAAGCAATGAGCATTGGAAAACAGGGTGTCGAAACACAGTGTTTCAGCACCAACTTGTGAGAATGATTTAAAAACGCCATTAGCTCAAAAATTTAAACATAGAACTATTGATCTACTCCAATCACTAACCAAAACAATCACTCGCCATGACTTGAAGCCTTTGTTATCCTGGTGGTTGGGTGGGCTCTATCACTGATCATGATGACACTTATGAGTGGAAACACACAAGCAATGAGCATTGGGAAAACGGTGTTGAAACATTGTGTTTCAACACCAACTTGTGAGAATGATTTTAAAACGACCAAGTAATTTATCCAAATTGTGGGTAAGCTAAAAAATTTAAACACAGAACCACTGATCTACTCCAATCACTAACCCAAACAATCACTCGTCATGACATGAAGCCTCTGCTATCCTAGAGGCTAGGTGGGCTCTATCACTGATCATGATGACACTTGTGCGATGTGCGTGGACACTGGAAACACACAAGATATGAGCATTGGGAAAACGGTGTTGAAACACCGCGTTTCAATACCACCTTGTGAGAATGATTTAAAAACACCCAGGTAATTTAATAATTTATCCAAACTGTATAGTGTAGTCTGTGAGTAAGCTCAAAAAATGAAACTCAAAACTACTGATCTACTCCAAGTGGCACTCACTAACCCAAACAATCACTCATCATGACCTGAAGCCTCTGTTATCCTGGAGGCTGGGTGGGGCTGTGGGATATATCACTGATCAAGATGACACTTGTGCGATGTGCTTGGAAACACACAAACAATGAGCATTGGAAAAATGGTGTTGAAACACCGTGTTTCAGCACCAGCTTGTGAGAATGATTTAAAAACACCCAGGTAATTTATCCAAACTGTGGGTAAGCTCAAAAACTAAAACAGGTTACACATAACTATTAATCTACTCCAATGACTAACCCAATTTCCAAACAATCACTCATCATGACTTGAAGCCTCTGCTATCCTGGAGGTTGGGTGGGTTCTATCACTGATCAGGATAATCCCTACTAGCATATGCACTTAATGAATGCCCTGTTAGAATGTTTTAGAAATTCAAAATTTAAACTTTGAAAGTCTTTTCGGTTTTTATCCTTAAAAATAAATCACAAAAAAACTTAGCAAAATAGTTTTTCATTGAATAAAAATATGTTCGTTATATCTTGACAGGGCGCTTCCAATATCATCTACTAAATAATTTTAGTCGACTGGATCAACGGCTATCGCGATTTCAAAGCTCTAAAGTTGCGTGAGTATTAAACAAAAGAAAATTACAAAGGCACTTCGGGACTTCGCGATTCAGGAGTTTCAAAATTCAAATTCATAATGCCTTAAAAAAAAAACCCGAAGTTGCAAAGCTCTAGAGTCCTGGACTACAAAGACAGGTTCCTGTGAAAATATTTTAAATAAAATCGACTAATGAGTCACATGCCACCTGTCAAAAACTTCATTTTGGTTGACACATGTCACTTTTTTGGGGATTTTTTGTTAGATCATTCACATTTTTTTAGGTGACACGTGTCACTCACCTTTTGCATGACACGCCATCAAAAGTGACATCATCAATGCCACATCTAAGTCCGAGAGATTGTTCTTCAGAAGATTCAGATAAATCAAAGAACATGTTCAAAAACGTCGGAGCACCGAAATACCGAAGCACTTGTGATCATGATAAATAAGACACTTATCAAACTTAATTAATTAAAACATGTTTAACCAGTCGTGATTAACAATAAGTAACCACTATGTAGATTTGGCCTTCAGGAGATATCTGTAATTCTATTGTCTTGCAATCAAAACCCCCGAATGCCGAACTACTGAAGTACTCAGTGCTCACCGCACATACACGCTCACAAACTCCCGTAGCTCCAGATTTTCGGAGTCCCGAAGTACTTAAAAAAAAAGGTTTGATTATTTGCTCCATGAATTTGACCTTCGAGAGATATACACTGTACAATGTACACCATGTTGCATTCAAAACTCCTTAATGCCAAAGTTCCAAAGTTTCAAGTAATTAAAACTAAAAACGACTTTAAACCCTGATTCCATGATTAATTAAAACAATAAATATTTAATAATTGATTAACTACTCCACGAATTTGGCCTTCGAAATATATCCATTTTTTTGCTTCCATAACCCCCGAATGTCGAACCATCAAAGTACATTGTACAATGTACGTTATCTTAATTACATCCATTAATAATACACCCATCTTGCTAGGATTAAAGATTGGGATAAGTTTTTCGACCACCGGCCTCTAGGTAATAAATTTGACAGATTTTGGAATGATTACTCTGTCAGTAGATTAATACAAAAATAGTTAGACAATAAATTTTACTGTAAATAAAGGCATTTCAATTTTCAAGTTTCAAATCATTTTGCCATTAGCATCTGAAATTTTTGTATTCAACATTGTGAGCTCACGGGTTTTTCTTTTCACAGGAAGGTTAAATTCATCTTTCAAAAATCATGGCGCTGCACAAAACAGGAAAGAAGCAAGATTTATTGACTGACGAATCAAACCCAAATGCAGATATAATCTCAGATACCACTGCTCGATTGATAGACGCTGCCAAAGCTTGGAAACAAGTTTATGACATTTTGGAGCACAAACTTTCCAATTCTCTCTGTCCAGATGATTCAACGGAAGAAGATGATGATACATTTTTAGCTAAGCTTAGACATGTGGCGAAGTCTGAATTACATAAAGTTGTTGCTCGACCTAAACTTGTGCCTTACACTGATATGAAATGTTGGGCCCTGGAACATGTGGATATCCCAACAAGAAGCATCTTTAGTCACTAGAACACCTTCGTCGACTCTTTTCGACCCGAGGACATTCAAGTAATGTATAAATTATCTTCTAAACCCAAATATACCTACAATTCATCGTTTATATTGAAGTTTGAGGATGAGGAATGCACTAAATATGATAGAATTGTCCATGATATAGTGAAAACCTGGTGGGCTAATCCAAGCAAGTTCAAATTTGATACCCATGGTGTATATTCTACAACATCATGTGATGCTCATATCATGTATATCACCATGATGCTATGTAGAATGTTCGGTAGGAAAAATCCAATGCATTTTACTGTAGAATGGGTTCCCATAATCCATGAGGTTGCTGAGGGTTACACTTTTGATTGGGGAAAAATGTTATTAGACAATTTATCCAAGGAAATTGTGGAATACAAGATGCTAAAATCTAAAGGAGAACATGTTAATATTATGGTAGCTGCGGGAGGTATTTACCCCCATGTGTGAACCTGACGAGAATAGAAGACTCCGGGAAGCAAGAGAAACCCTAATGAATTGGCTAATAACCCTAGAAGCCTTGTCGGCTCAAGAAGATAATTTATATTAGGCTATTAGCCTCCAAGAGAAGAAGTTTGGGTTTGGGACTATCTGATAAGCTTTTGTGATGTGCTATCCTTGGGAATTAATGCGCTACTCTTTGTTTGGCTATCTAGCCTAGGGTTTGCTTCCGGAGGAATTCTCAGTCAAGGTTAAGGTGCTCGGAGGGAGGCTTCAGCCCGTGGTTGGGTGACGAGGGTATCGTCAATGGTAAAATGAGCACACCATCTTCTATATTCTAACAGAACATGCCCCCTTTTATATGTCTGCATTCATTATGGATGCAATTTGTTTCAGGACTCCATTTCCTCTCATGAATTGGAGCTGGACTCCGACTAGCACCGAGTCCATACATTTTCATCACTCTAAATTATGGGAGGAAAATTCAAAGGACTTCTTCTATGAATTTTTTCATAATGTAGTAATCCCAATTCATGAAGCTATCTATGGACAACCTCCCCCCAGAATTTCAGAACAGATCATTGGAAATTTGGGTGTTATCGCAGATTGGTATGTTGAGTAAATTTTTTCTCATATCAAAGTGTTCGACTGTTATTTATCTCCACATGATCTCCCCAGATTCCTACCTGACAGACTGGTTTACAGAGAAGTAGCTTATCAAACAATCTCAGGAGGAATAACTAAAGAATTGAAGGCAAAACAAAAGAGAGTGTGGCCAACCTTTCCCATACAGGTTGGCATGTTTTCATTATCCGATTTTGGACACGCTAAGGTTGAATATTCAACCTTAGAAGATATCAAATTGGTTGATATTGAGTATAAAAGGAATGATCGTAATAGGGTGGTTGAAAATCATCTAGCTCAATTCAATATGAAAAGATATATACATGAAGATTCCCCCTATGATGAAATTTTCAGAGTAGTAAGATCATACGATGAAGTTGAAAGAAGATTTCAAAATTTACCTCAAGATCAATAGTCAGGCTTCCTCATTTTTCAGAAGCACAAAAGGAATAGTCTGCCCAAGGTCTTGCAGGGAGAACAAAATCCAACTTTACAGGTGACATAATTGATAGAGTCGAAGCAACATAGCTTGCCTGAGGACAAGGCTAAGGAAGGGGAGAAGAGATCCGATACATTATCCAAAGATGCAATAATATCAGTACCAGGTAAAGATGAGCATAAATTGTTAGCATCATTTGAGGCTTTGATGAATCACGTGCATACTTTTCCTTTCTCGTCGCCAAATACTGAAACTCCAGTGAAAGATGCCACAAACCCAAAGGATCTACTGCACTAAGTTGTCCCATACCATAATTAACTCCTCTAGCAACAAGTTTTGACTTACCTGGTTAAGAGATTATTAATATAGATGACCTCACACCCATTCAACTTGAAGAAATTCCTCCATCAAATTTATTTCTCAACAAGAAAAGGAAGCTTGTCATAAGAAAGGAAGCTCGACATAAAGAAGGAGTAGTTACCAAAAAGCAAAAAATGATATATGATGGACAGGGACAGAGTGACCTTGAATTTGCAAAAGAAGTTGTAAACTCATTGGGAGCCTTTGCAACTGCTAACCAGTGGTCAGTGGATAATCTCATAAAACAACTGGAACAAAAGAGTCTTCTAGTTGAACAATTGCATAATGATATGCAAGAGATGGAAATGACCGCCATAAATAAAATCAATTTTGATACAAAGCAAATTAGACAGGGTTTTGAGAAACAAATAAAGAAGTTAGAAGACAAACTGGAATTAAGTGTTCAAAATCAACATATGAGAAATATTGTGCTTTCGCAGAGAGACAGGTTAATAGAGCAGTTGCAGTCTCAAATAACTTTATTTGAGAACATAAGAATGGATATCACTACATTTAAGAAGCAAGCATCTGAGATAAATGGAAAACTGGAAACTGTCCAACAAGACCTATACGAAAATATGGCTATTATTTAAAGATATTATCAAGTGATTAATAATTGCTTGAAGAATATTCATGAAAAGGAGACAAAATCCTATACAACCAGGTCCAAATTCCAAGAATTCTAAGAAGCTGCAAGCTAAGTGCCAGATTCTGCAACAGGATAAAAATCAAATGTATTTGTTAGCAGAAGAGTTGTTGAGTTGTAGAAGCCCTTCTCCCTCATACCTGATTTTCCTTCATGAACAATTAACTCTTTTTAAGCTTAAAGCTATTAAGGAAGGAAGGCCTTATAAAATGATTAGTGCCTCTGAGTTTTTAGAAACTTTTTCCATAGTGATTCCTCAAATCAACATTTCTTGTGTGAGCTTTATTTGCATGAGCAAGCCTGCCCGTTGGATATAATATTTAATCATGTTCCCTATGTAGGAGATGTGCAACTGAGAGCCTTCACTTCTTTTGTGAACAATCAGGCAAAATGGTGGAATGTCTTCCACACAATCCAGAAGAATGAAGCGGAAACAACATTATAGATTAGGGGTGAACCCTGTACTCCTTTTACTGTTTTTAATATACATCGACATCTACTCTCTTCATCTTACAAGACTAGAAAACTGACGGACCTTCAAAGGTTTGTCATAGATTCTCGTGTTAAAACAATTAATGATCGGAAACTGTTTGCACTGGAAGGTAGCAGATTTAGATGGGAAGCATCCTCTATGGCCTTGAGGACCAAGGATCCCTACAGTCATGAAATTTTTATCTATGATCTGTCTCAGGTTCTTAGCTATATTGAGTGCATTCATACTTGTGGTCCATAGTGGTTGGGGCTTAAATTTCATTTCCCTCTTATTTGGATACCAATAAAGAAACATCAACATAAGTACAAATTGACTAAGAAGACTGAAAGGGAATGTTGGGCAGAAGTGATTTATTCTAGGGGCTACAGGAATTTAGAAGAGAATGTTGCATCATTCTACAATTATTCTAATTTGCATTGGAAAAGTTCATGCCTCGACTCAAACTCCGATTCTGAGTGAGTGAACTTTGAAGTTGCATGGGGACATGCAATGGTGTAGTTGGGGGGAGATGTTGGGTGCTAGTCCTTGTTTTTCCATTGAGCACTGGAGAATTGACATTGTATCTGGAAATTTAATCTCTTAATAAGAAGTGGCAATGTTCAACTGAATTTCTGTTAGTGATTAATTCTTTTTACTGTGCTTGATTGCCTTTCAAATAACTAGACTAGATTACAAATCATTTCAATGATTCATAAATTTTTTATTGAGAGGCTACATGTAAACTTTTTTTATTCATGACATTAAAATTATAAATGCATTAGAGGAATGTTGGTCTCATTGGCAATAGATGTCCTACGATGACTGCGTAGGAATCTAGTAGGCCAGTGCATAGACCATTTTTCTCTTTGCTTAGCAACTCATGGCTCATTCCTTTTATGAATACCAACATGTCTTCTCGAAGAAAATATAAATAAACATAATATATTCTAAATAAACCAATCAAGCTACTACAAATGGCTCAAGCTTTAGTCAAGCATCAAATGAGAACTAGAAGCATTCAAGGGACTAACACAATCTTTAATCAAAATAAAACCAAACTTCCAAAGTTGAAAAAATGGTCCAAATGCAAACAACAAACAAACCATTAAAATTTGCCAAAATATCAAAGTTACAAATCCAAGAAGTTTCATGCACTTGAGTCTTGAATGAGCCCATTCTTTCTTAGAAGTTAGTGAAAGTCATGTTAATTTGTTATCTAGCCTTTAATACTAAGACACTATCTATGTGAAGAGATATGTCTCAACTTCATCAAATACCAACTTCATTTCTTGTCACAGATAGGAAAAAGATAATGTCTTAGTTAACTATCAAACCATCAAACTTAAAATAGCCTGGATCAAATAAATGTAGCTTCAGTGTTACACTATTTAATACAAAATATAGAACCTATTTTTACCTTAAATGCAATCTCAAATTTATACATGGTAATCTTGCTCCCATAACCTTTTTCCAATGTACTCCAAAAATAGACGAACAATTAAGTCAATAAACTAACAAGAATCACATCAGATGTGCCATTCCATTCATTAGTTATACAACTCCAACCATCAATGGATCATGTAACTCAAAATAAGAGTCCCCTCATGTATATTGGTTTAGATAGCATCTTGGGGTATATTAATAACCTATATCACTTCAACATGTGGACCCTCATTTTCTATATTATGAACAATAAACTCTGTAGATGAACTATTATTATGACCCTCCAAAAGATTATCTTCCATATCAAGTTCATTAGAGGAATTTGTTGTGTTGTATCCTCCCCTTCTATCACAATTTGATCACTAAAGAGCTAGTGCTCTATCGAATGGAAAATTGTTTATGTCATACTTTGTTAGACATAATCTTAAACATGTATCCATATGTTTATCAAGATTGTTCCTCAACTTTGACTTCAAGAATTATAGTGCACTAAACATTCTCTCATCCTCCACCGATCCCAAAATCATGGTTTGACATAAATCTGCTAATTTGAAATATTCTAACATGTTTTCTTCTAGGTATTGGCTTTCACCTAATTTAGTTCATAATCTTGTTATTGCACCATGTTCTAGAGGTTTCTCCAAACCATAATATTGAGCTAACATTGTTTGACCAAAGATATTGGCTTTTTGATACAACTTTGATGAATCTAATATACCTTCAATCTCTTCTCCTTGTACATTGCGATTCTTGCCAAATTGTTGCACTAAAATTTTTAATTTTGCTAAAAATCAACTCTTTTAGCCTCTCTATTCTGTCCAGGATTCCATTATTGAAGGTATACCACAGACATGGCCTCCAATAATTCATCTCGAGGAAATCGTTCCCTTATACCTGATGTTAGTGATTTTGCAATTTCTATCAAGTTGCGCTTCACTGAAATCACAACATTGTTGAATTGGTCTCTTGACTCATGGCACTCTTCAATGATTCATCCCATATCTCTAACATAATGAAATGGAACCATATACCTGCGCAATGCCATACATAGTATTATTTTTCCATCAAACTTAAAATAATTTTCAATGTTTTCTATATCGATGATAGTCGTCCAGCCTTCAAATGTTGGACCTATGAAAGACTATGGCATCGTATACAAATTATCCAATTGAATACATGCTAATTTTCTTGTATGTATGTATTCCGCAATATACATTGTGCGGCTCTGAGACATTTTCACAAGGACATTCATTTCATAAAGCATAGGAAGAATTCCAGCCAATGTTAATAATGTCTCTATATTAGTTAATCAAAAGAGAATATCTTGAGCTTTGTCTACACTGAAGCGATGTTCATACATCACCCCTACTAAGGATTGGTACTCACTAAATAGTCTTTGAGCTGATCCATTCAATGAGATCCATCTTGTATCAACATCTTTTAGTAGCTTTTTTCCATCTGTAACACCCTCAACAAATTGTTGAAACTCTTTAAATCACTTGGGACTACGACAAAAGTATACATAAGTTTCACGTACAAGATCTTAAACTTTTGAAACCAGTGGAAACTTGCTTACTATTTTAAATGCAAGATTCATTATATGAGCCATACAATGAATACTAATCATAAATGGTGAAGGTGATAGTTGTAGTTTGACACAAAGGCCATTCATTTGCCCTTGCATGACTGTTGCTCCATCTGCTCCAACACATACCAACTTTTTCGCAATTACTAAATGATCCATACCACCAATTTCCTTCAAAGTCTTGATGACAAGTTCATAAATATTTTGAGTTGTAGAATTCTTCCTCATTTTATGAATCCCAAGTAAATATGAATGTCTAACATGATCATTAGCCATATAAATGCTCATGCAGATCCATGAAGTATTATCAATAGCTGTAACTTCATCCAAAGACAATGAAAAAAACCTAGCATTTTCAATATCCTCTTTCAAATCATCCTTTTCTACTTGAGCTAGATATTTTGTCCATTACCAACCACTCGTTACTGACCAATGAGAAGATGGAAAATTTGACACTTCAATAAAAGATATAAAGTTCTTGTAATCTGCAAAATCTGTCATAGGACGATCAGATAAGATGTGAAATATAGTGCTTAATTGCATCGCCTTAGATAACAAATTTCTTTCCATCGTCTTTCCAAATAGAGATGCGATGGTTCCTCCACTTGCCTTGAGTTTTCTCTTACTGATTAAGTATTTATTATATTCATCTTCATATTTGACATGTTGACATTCCTCATAAGATTTCCATTTGATAATAGATTTCTCCTCGTCATTTACAATTTCCTTATCATACACCTTTCCTGCATGCTTCTCTATTGTATCTAATTGCATCTGCAATTTTACTGTCTTTCCAAGTTTCCAACTACATATAATGCATCTAACCTCTCGTGAAGCCTCTTTCTCATTTGTTTGAGGTATTGGTTCAATAAATGGAAATTTTGAGACCCAATCCGATTGGAATTGTCTCCCTATGTCCCATTGGCCTTTTTTCCTTTTTCGTGATTGTGAATGGTTTGTGTTTCCTTCCAAGGAAAAACCTTCAACATTGTTATTGTCAATTTCTCGTGAAAGCATCTCAATTTGATCACTAGAGGAACCTATTTCATCATCTATTATATGGATATTGGATGCATTCTCAAAAGAGTTGACATCTCTTTGAATTTCACTGATGGGTTGCTCAAAAGAGCTTGAATCATGAAGAGAATTTGGGTTATTGGATTGAGGCTTTTGAAAGTAAGAAAATACATCCCTTTGTTTTCATGTTTTCTTTCCACGATTGTTGTTTGACATCTCACTGAAATTTTCACAATTACAATTTCAAATCGATCTAGAAACCAAAAGTGAAACATGCATGAGAAAAATAATATAAAATTAGTCATCCATTTGGCAAGTCAACACAAATGAAATAGATATATCAACTTTAAGAACTCAATTCTTCTCAACAAGTTATAAAACCAACAATATTTATCTAAAAATAAATCACTTCAGCATACACAGTATATAGAACTATTGATCTACTCCTATCACTGATTCATTAACCCAAACAATCACTTGTCGTGACCTGAAGCCTAAGCTATCCTAGAGGGTCGAGGTTGGGTGGGATCTATCACTGATCAGAATGACACTTGTGCGTAGAAACACACAATCAATGAGCATTGGGAAACAGGGTGTTGAAACACATTGTTTCAACACCAATTTGTGAGAATGATTAAAAAATGCCATTAGCTCAAAAATTTAAACATAGAACTATTGATCTACTCCAATCACTAACACAAATAATCACTCGTCATGACTTGAAGCCTCTGCTATCTTGGAGGTTGGGTGGGATCTATCAATGATCATGATGACACTTGTGAGTGGAAACACACAAGCAATGAGCATTGGGAAAACAGTGTTGAAACATTGTGTTTTAGCACCAGCTTGTGATAATGATTTAAAAACGACCAAGTAATTTATCCAAATTGTGGGTAAGCTAAAAAAGTTAAACACAGAACCACTGATCTACTCCAATCACTAACCCAAACAATCACTCGTCATGACATGAAACCTCTACTATCCTGGAGGCTAAGTGGGTTCTATCACTGATCACGATGACACTTGTGCGACGTGCGTGGACACTGGAATCACACAAGAAATGAGCATTGGGAAAACGATGTTGAAACACCGCGTTTCAATACCAGCTTGTGAGAATGATTTAAAAATGCCCAGGTAATTTAATAATTTATCCAAACTGTATAGTGTAGTCTGTGAGTAAGCTCAAAAAATGAAACACAAAACTACCGATCTACTCCAATTGGCAATCACTAACCCAAACAATCACTCATCGTGACCTGAAGCCTCTGTTATCCTGGAGGCTGGGTGGGGCTGTGGGCTCTATCACTTATTAGGATGACACTTGTGCGACGTGCATGGAAACACACAAGCAATGAGCATTGGGAAAATGGTTCTGAAACACTGTGTTTCAGCACCAGCTTGTGAGAATGATTTAAAAACACCCAGGTAATTTATCCAAACTGTGGGTAAGCTCAAAAAGTAAAACACGTTATACATAACTACTAATCTACTCCAATTACTAACCCAATTTCCAGACAATCACTCGTCATGACTTGAAGCCTCTGTTATCCTGGAGGCTGGGTGGGATCTATAAATGATCATGATAATCCCTACTAGCATATGCACTTAATGAATTCCATGTCAGGATGTTTTAGAAATTCAAAATTTAAACTTTGAAAGTCTTTTCAGTTTTTATCCTTAAAAATAAATCACAAAATAACTTAGAATAATAGTTTTTCATTAAATAAAAATATGTTCGTTATATCTTGACAGGGCGCTTCCAATATCATCCACTAAATAATTTTAGTCGACTGGATCAATGGTTCCCACGATTTCGAAGTTCTAAAGTTGCACGAGTATTAAATAAAAGAAAATTACAAAGGCACTTCGGGACTTCACGATTCGGGAGTTTCAAAATTCAAATTCATAATGCCTACAAAAAAAACCTGAAGTTGCAAAGCTCTAGAGTCCCGGACTACGAAGACAGGTTCCTGCGAAAACATTTTAAATAAAATCGACTAATGAGTCACATTCCACCTATCAAAAACTTCTTTTTGGCTGACACATGGCACTCTTTTTGGGAATTTTGGTCAGATCATTCGCATTTTTTTAGGTGACATGAGTCATTCACCTTTTGCATGACATGCCATCAAAAGTGACGTCATCAATTCCACATTTGAGTCTGAGAGATTGTTCTTCAGAAGATTCAGATATATCAAAGAACAAGTTCAAAAATGTCGGAGCACTGAAATACCGAAGCACTTGTGATCATGATAAATAAGACACTTACCAAACTTAATTAATTAAAACATGTTTAACCAGTCGTGATTAACGTTAAGTAACCACTCTGTAGATTCGACCATTGGGAGATATTTGTAATTCTATTGTCTTGCAATCAAAACCCCCGAATGTCGAACTACCGAAGTACTCAGTGCTCACCGCACATACATGCTCACAAACTCCCGTAGCTCCGGATTTCCAGAGTCCCGAAGTACTTAAAAAAAAAGGTTTGATTATTTGCTCCATGAATTTGCTCCATTATTATTTGCTTTCCTTGTATTTCCATTTCAATTTTTCCTTGTATTTCCATTTTCTTGATGACACTTGTGAGTGGAAACACACAAGAAATGATCATTGAGAAAACATTGTTGAAACACCGTGCTGAAACACTGTGTTTCAGCACCAACTTGTGAGAATGATTTAAAAACACCCAAGTAATTTAATAATTTATCCAAACTGCAGTCTATAAGTCAGCTCAAAAACCAAAACACAAAATTATTGATCTACTCCAATTGGCAATCACTAACCTAAACAATCACTCATCATGACCTAAAGCCTCTGCTATCCTGGAGGTTGGGTGGGGCTATGGGCTCTATCACTGATCATGATGACACTTGTGTGACGTGCATGGAAACACACAAGCAATGAGCATTGGGAAAACGGTGTCAAAACACTGTGTTTCGGCACCAGATTGTGAGAATGATTTAAAAACACCCAGGCAATTTAATAATTTATCCTAATTGTAGTTTGTGAGTAAGCTCAAAAACTGAAACACAAAACTACTGATCTACTCCAATTGGCAATCACTAACCCAAACAATCACTCATCATGACCAGAATCCTTTGCTATCCTGGAGGATGGGTGTGGCTGTGGGCTCTATCACCAATTATGATGACACTTGTGTGACGTGCATGGAAACACACAAGCAATGAGCATTAGGAAAATGGTGCCGAAACACTGTGTTTCAGCACCAACTTATGAGAATGATTTAAAAACACCCAGGTAATTTATCCAAACTGCGGGTAAGCTAAAAAACTTAAACACATTACATAGAACTACTAATCTACTCCAATCACTAACGCAAACAATCACTCACAATGACCCGAAGCCTCTTCTATCATGGAGGCTAGGTTGGATCTATCATTGATTAGGATAATCCCTACTAGCATTTGCACTTAATGAATGCCCAAAAGAACTCTGCTACTAGCAGAACAAAGAACCATGAGCCCATAAATGATAAGAGATTAAGATTATCCCTGCACAGTTGTGACAAATTTCAAAAGTTGCAGAGAGGGTTGAGAAGCCACTTATGACTTACCCGATATCAAGATTCAAGGTGTTGTAGGGGCCAGTCTAGAAACCAAAAACGTTCACATAGAGCGACCAAGAAGATGGCAAGAACTTGATGTTTTCTCCTCCTGTAATTTGCAAATTTTGACAATAGAATTTCGAGTTGGAAATTGACCTTTGAAGATTTCAAGCTAGGTGTGGCTGAAAATTTCAAGTCGAACCACTTGGATCTACTAATATTGTGAATCACCATCAAATTAGGGCAAAATTTTCCGAAACCCATGATCGAATTCATGTAAAAACTCCAAATCGGGGGCATCCTCTGTAAAACTAAAAACTCCAAATGGATGAGCGAAAAAACCCTAAGGCCAATGGTCATTCTCAAATTGAGGCAAATCATGATCCTTGGCCCCGTGAAAAAACTAAAATTGTGGGCGAAAACCTCGAAAGATCGATGGCTACTCCCAGAAATCAGGCGAAAGGGAGGATGACCGCCATTTTTCGAAGGCAAAAATGTAATTAATATTTAAATTTTGACTGCCAATTTTGGGCTAAATGTATAATTAATATTGTTTTAAAAATAAAAGGGGGGCGAATTGGGATTAATATTGACTTTTTTTAATATATAAAATTCGCCCTGCCAAAATTTGAAGGGGCTAGATTTCACCCCTAAAATTTTCTATGTATATGAGAAAGAAGGACTAGGCTTGATAGCTCAACGTTTTGCACCCTAATGCTGGATGGATGTCGTAATGCTCAAATTTTCCTTAGGGTGATGGTGGTGAGTTTGGTCTCAAGAATGTGGTCCATCGTCTCGTTCCTTTGTCGTGTGAGGGATTCCTTGAGCAACATCTTGATAAGATCTCCTCCTATGTTATCTCTCTTTTCTTCCGCCACGGAAGGTTGATTGGGTTGGTGAGAGTAGTTGTCCCTAAGTGAAACTAGCTTGAGACCCAAATTTCTATACCCTGACCTCATCAGGGACATGAATTGAGAAATCGCAAGGAGCAAATTGCTCTAATACCATTGATCTGAAATTATTTTGAGAATTAAATGGAACACACACACACATATAAAGAGTACATAAATAGAGTGAAACCCGACTTCTATTAATGAATAAAATAGTAGAATACTGCATAACACAAACTGGCTAGAATGGTGGTAGCTTATCTATGAAGAGAAAGAGATGTTGGCTACGCTCATTCACAAAAAGATGATTACAAAGAGGTTGAAAAGGGCCTTTTATCATGAAGCCTAAAAAACAAAGAGGAAAACCCCCTAAACATCAAAACCCTAACCCTAAAAGACAAAATGCCAAAAGTATTGTGGGCCCTGAGGTGGTTACTTGACACGCCAACTTCTCGGGGCACAACTTTTGCATATGATCTCTGTTTGGGGCGCATGATAGCTCATTAGAAAGAAATATTCGAGGATTGCGACTTTTGTCTAGGGCTAGGGTATGTCAATGGCAATCTTTGGATCCCTGAATGTCCAAAATACATTGTTTAGGGCCTCAAAATGGCCCCAGAAGTTTGGGACCCAAAAAAACCATAGAAAAACTTCCAAGGAGATAAAGAACCATTGATTCAGTGGAAGAGGTGGGTGGCCATCGATATCCATCTGTGATGCAGGAGCATCGCAAGCATCGTAAGCAACAAGCAAGCGCAAAGACAGAAGACAGCTGGAAAGCACCAGCACACATTTTCTTTTTTTGAAATGTTTTGAAACATTAATGTAATAGTTAAGAGAGTGTGTACTTCCAGGTTGTAAACAGATCTTGAGTGATCCGCTCTCATCTGTAAGGTGTAGAGACATTTATAGGCGGTTAATGTAAGTAGGTAGAATTAAATTCTAGATTAGACAGTTTTAGGAGCTGGAGGGAAAACGACTATAGACACCCTCATATTGTATCATTTGTAACATTAACATTATAAATCGAACATAGAGCATAGAGGAGAAGAAGCAAAGAGCTATGTAGAAGAACCCATGTACAGAAGTTCTGAAATTAATATATATGAAGCTTTGATTCAGACTCATGGTGTTCTAATGCTTTTTGTGTATACATGCTGAATGTTATGCTCATGGTTGTTTTACTCTTTCTATTGTACATTTGCTTTTATGCTATGTATGTATGATTTCATGTTGGGTATTTAAAGTCTGAGAGAGTAAAGAAATGAGTTTCAATTGTTTCTCTTCTTGAGTCAAAGTTCCTGCAAGGAGTGCAGTGGAGCGTCCGCAAGGAGTGCGTCGACGGGTTCAGAGTTCATCTCTGAAAGCTTAGGAGGGATACCGTTGTTCTCATTTTCCACGAAAGTGCAAGTCAGGCACATAAGTCGTGCAAGGTGTGCACAAGCTGGTTGGAAGTTCAGAGTTTATCAACCAAACAAGGGATTGAAAGACTGTTGTTGCAAAGAGTTGCATAGAGTCAAAGGAACTCAAATACTTAGATGTATTTGAAGAGTGCCGCAAGGAGTGTGTGCAGAAATCTCTTAGGAGATTTGAGTCCGAGAAAGGAAGCTTAGGAGAGTTCGCGCCTTCAAGGTGTTGAAGAGCAGAAGAGGGGTCTTTGGTCATCGTGTAGAGGCCAAGTTAGAATCGGAGTTCTTTGAAGAAAAGTTTGGATGGTCGAAATTCTTCGAGGAGAATCTCGAAATAGCGGGGATCGTTGGATTTGCAGATGCTACGAGAGGGATAACAGTCAGGATAGAGCCATCCTTTGGATAGCCTTGGTTAACGTCAACTGTCGATCAACATTTCCGGGACCGTTAGATTATTTCTTAGTTCCGGGTTCGAAAGTCTCGAGGGAGAGAAATCGGGACACAGCGGGGGAGAAAACCCGAAACAAGGAGAAGGCGACACGTGGAAGGGTAGGAGACTTCCTATCAAGGCTTGCGAAAGCAGCGAGGAGAAGTACCGTTTCGGCATTTCGGGATTCGGAGGTTCGGGAATCCCGAAGGTATAGTAAAAGCGCATTTCGGTGTTTGAAACCCCGAAACGCGAAGAGAAGGGAAAAGGCTGAGACGTTTGTATTTCGGCAAATCGACAATTCCGGTTTCGGGAATTCGAGAGTCAAGAGAAGAGTTGCATGACATTGCAACTCCCGAAATCGCGAAAGGAGATAAGCCGAAATAAACAATAGGAAAAGTCAAGTGTTGGTATTTCGGGTTTCAGAGGTCGAAGAGGTAAGGCGTTCGACCATGGGATTCGCGAAATCATGAAGTCCGATATCCCGAAATAAAAGAGGAATTTCCTCAAGGTGTTATTGTGGGTAGATTTCCCGAAGGGGAAATAGAAGAGCCAATTGAGCTCTCAGGGGCCGAAAAGAAAATATCTTGTGCAGATCCCGACCTGCAGGTCTGGGGAGGGGTCTGCGTCATTCTGGATCATTCGCTTCCTAAACCCCAAAGGCACACTTGGAAGGATTTTCATATAGTTGTTGTTCTTCCAATAATATTAAGACCATGCCAATGTCGACATGTATATGATCTTTCAAATATTTTCTATAGATTAGTATATCAACAAAAAATACGAACACAAATTTTCTAAGGTAGAGTTTGAAAATAGGATTCACGAAGCTTTGAAATGTGGAAGGTGCATTAGCGAGGCCAAACAACATCACCAAAAACTCATAGTGACCTTCATGTGTTTTAAAGGATTTTTTTGGATATGTCTTCTTGCCTCATTCTGATGTGATGATATCGAGAATGGAGATCCAACTTAGAAAAGAAAATTGCTCCTCGCAATTCATCTAATAATTCGACAATGACTCAAATAGGAAACTTATATTTAATGCTCCTTTTGTTGATCTCTCTCTATAATGTAGAAACATATGCCAAAAACCTTCCCTTTTGCAAACTATCACTACTCGTGAAGAGAAAGCACTTCGGCTAGGTTGAATGATGCCAACTCTAACATTTCTTGAACCATAGGCTTAATCTCATTCCTTTGTGCATATGGGTACCTGTAAGGTCTGATGTTAGGTGGTACACTTCCTGGTTGGAGATGAATAGCATGGTCATGATTTCTAGTAGGTGGAATACCTTTAGGCATCTCTCCAAATACCTTGGAATGATTGTCACTAACTTTTTGGAGATCCACGGGAGTAGAGGATCTAGATGTTTGAATATCTAGTGGGCACAATTGCACAATTACACCATAGTGTCCCCTTTTTAGTAATTTTGTCATGTTATTAGATAGTATCACTTTAGAGGGTCTCCCTTGGATACCTTTAAGTTCATTTTTATTTCCTTCTAAGGAAAATATCATGAAAAGTTCTTGGAAATTAATAGCCAATGTTCCCAATAATTGTAACCATTGGCCACTAATACAAAATTAGAACCAACCATTTGGATTGCAATCACGAGAATAACCAATAAATACTCACCCATATTGAGCTTAATACTATGACACTTCCTTGAACAATTTATGGTGCCTCCATCCACAATCATTACTTGAAACTCTGGTGCTAGATATATGAAGCAATTAAGAAGTTTGGCTAATTTGCAATTAATGAAGTTATAGGTACTACTAGAATCAATGAACATTGTCGCCTTTTTGTTTTTGATATATCCTTCTATATTGGGAGTTTGAGGAGTGTCGATGTCGAGCAATGCATGGAATGATATGGTTGGAGTAGTCTCTTTTGGTTCTAGATCTTGTGATGGTTCCAGTTCTTGATCTTCTTCCTCTTCACACTTTAGATATAATTATTTCCTCTCACCACATTTATGCCCCTTATTATACTCGTTGTCACAATTGAAACATACTCTTTTTGCTCTTTTTTCATCCATTCTTCGAGGTGTCAACCATACTTTCGAATTTCCTCGTCTAACTAGCCCCAATTCTTCAATACATGTTTCACCAAAAGAAAAGAAAAATATAATCACAAAAATCAATCTTTTAAATCACATCAAACAAGAAATTATCATCCATGTAATTATCATCCATGTAATATGTTGTCATACAAGATAACTTGCCTTATTTCTAACTAAACAAAAATTCCCCTTACCTTATGATTCACGTGTAACATGACATTTTTTCTTATTATACATGCCGATAGGCATGGTATATAGCTTTGAGTTAGGCTTGACTTTCTATTAGTTCATGGTTGACCATAAAATATACATCTCTTTATCCAAAGTTTTAAAAAATAATTATTTATTTTAAATTTTAAATCTCATTTATGTGATCTCTTATTGGCCAAAAACTTTGAAGTCTTATTGCTGCCTTCACTTCCCCCAATGTAATTGTAATAAATATTTCTTGTTTTTTTATATATATTGTCAAAAGTTGGGGGCCCATCTTGTTAAATAAATAACCCTTTTCTTTTTTGGCATGGATATGCATTTTTTTTTGTTGTTGTTCTCATTTAATGGGTACCTTTTTCCTAGGCACATTTAAATAAAATAAAATAATATTTTGTATGTAGGATTCAAATGGATGACAATTGTATTTTTTATTTCAAAATTATTTGAGTGTTAAAGTTAAAATAAAATAATATAATATTTTGTACAATTCAAAGTTGATGGCATTTGTATTTTTTTTTTCACTATTTTTTTAAGGGTTAAACTTGAATATAAGTTTTATTTTTATATTACAAATTTTGAGTGTTAACCTTAAATATAAGTTTGAGTGTTTTACAATGTATAATCTAAATGTTTTATGACATTGGGTTTTTTTAAGATCATTCAAAATAATGTGAAGGGATATTGGTTATTATACCCGCCGCTTGCGGTGGTATATAGTATTGGATATGCTATTGATCGTCTATTAGCTGGGGTTTGACCAAAATAGTTTTGAGCATTTTTAAAGGTATAACATTACAATTTGATTTTTTTAATTATTTTAAAACATTTTTTCTAAATTGTGATTAGTTGTTCAAATGCATCTCTTATTGTCGTGGCTGCGTAAGGATTTTCAACGGCCGCGGAAGAATCTTCAACTTCCTTTAATGAGACGAGGCTCAATGTCCTTTAATGAGATGACGTCTCGACACATGCGGTGGATTCAATACAACTATTGTTTTATTTTATTATACCTGCATAGTGGCAGGTACACGCTGCCATGCAACCTTGTTTCTTATAATATTTTCTACATTTCTCTTGGTTGTGAAAAAAGTGATTACATGTTATCTATGACATGACACTTTTTCTTAGATTCTTATAATATTTTCTACATTTCTCTTGGTTGTGAAAAGAGTGATTAATAGATTTTTTTTAAAAGAAAATATAAAAACCAAAAAATTCAATTATGTTCAAATTACAATTTAAGATCATTAGCTTAAAATGCTGAAATTACAATTTAAGATCATTAGCTTAAAATGTGCCTTTCCTTTAGTTACAACTTGAGCCTCACTTCACTTTGTGAATTTGATTTTCTATTGGACAAGGAAACTATGTAACGGTGTAAGCTTAAATCTCATCACATGCTCCCATGAAGAGAGAGATTTGTGGGTTTTACGATGTGCATAAGAAAATATAAAACCTGGACATGATCAAATTCTATTCAAGTTAAGAGTTAAGTTCATTGCCTCATGGTGTAACATTTTATTTAGTTATAACTCGAGGTTCCTTTCACCATGTAAATTTGATTTTTTTTTGTTAATACAATTAGGAGATAGTGCAAACTTACATCTAGTGTATTCTCCTCTCCATCATAGTTTCCATTTCCTTTGTGATTGTTTTTTTTTTTTTTTAAGTAAAAAAGGGGTAGTGCCTTCTATAATATATTAACACAAAACTTTGTCAGGAATACACAGTATCATAGCTAGAGTTACCAAAAGATGCTGCCGGTATCCGGAAACCAGCATTATTGGTTAGAACTTAGCAGTTTATACAGTAATATGAACAGAAAAAGACATATGTCCTGCCCGTAGGAAACCAGGACAGATGCCGGAATTCCAAAGAGGTAAGTAGCAACTAACACTGAAAAAACAAGAACCTGGGGAGCCAGTCAGCCTAGGCATCCGGTGACTTGGCACGTCCATCATCATTCGTTGATATGTCGAAGGCCTTCATGCACATGTGGCACCTATGTTGCGTTGGGTTCCCGGAAAGCTCGTCCAGGAACACGTCTAGCCTCTGTCCCATGGTGTGGGCCCTGTGCTCCAAGTCCGCTAC
>ML776802.1:527865-560853 GCA_009831015.1 Picea engelmannii
ACCCTCAACCCGAGCCCGCTTCCTGAGAATGGAAGAGGCCAGGGCTAAGGCTCTTTCGAGCTCCTCCTCCCTGCGCCTCTGCGCCTTGTTGGCTTCCCATGCAGCACCTCGGCGAGGTGTACCTCTACGCCTAACCATAGCTCTAGCGCAGATAGCAGTGAGGGGTAGAACAGGGTTATTTAAGGACCAGATCAAAAGTCGAATCAAAAGCCGAGCACTGGAAGGCCAACGCTGTCGGAGACAGGGAGGCTCCCAAACCACAAGGAACGCTCCAGTGCACAGGGAAAGGACCGAGAATGACCCAGCAAAAGACGCAACAAGAGHARTTCGCTCTCGCTCGGGCTTCATAAAAGAATGACATTCAAGGTGTCTGCTCCTCCTACCTGCCATATTAGCCGTGAAATCGAGCGTACCTGGAGTGTTGAATGCCGCGCGAGGGAGGAGTAACTCCTCCAGCATGCTTCTGCTATGGCCGTCCATCGGCATTAAGGGTCGCTCGAGGGTGGCGGTTCTATGCATTTAACATTCGCTTAGTGCGTGTCCAGATGGCCCTGCGGCGCCTCCGCGTGTCACCCCATCCGGGGCCTTTGTGATTGTTTTTTAAACATATAGATAATATTATTTAGAAATTAGAGATGAAAATATAATATTTGAAAATAATAATAATATTTGAAAATAACCTCAATTATGTGATTATTACTTTTTTTATAAGTTCATGATATTTTGTAAGGATGATTATTATTTGTTAATTGAGTTTAACTCAGGTGATTAGGAGGAATGATTTTTCCTTATCACCCAAGTTCAATTTCACCAAGTAACATGTTGAACTTTTAATGATTTAATATTATTTAAACACTAAAAATGAAGATATAATATTTGAAAATAACCTTAGTTATGTTATTAAATTCTAAATTTGTTACGTAAACATAACCATAATGCCTTATGAGATGAGTTGGTCATGTAGTTTCCAACAACTCATAATTATTCATTGTACCTACTTTCACTCACACTCTTAGTTTATTTTACGGTACATAATTTATTTGTCAACTAAACAACCACTAGTTTTTAACACCTCATAACTTATTTGCGAACTAGGCAACCACTAGTTTCTAACACTCCATAACTTATTTGCTAGCTAGGCAACCACTAGTTGCTAACTTATTTGCTATACAGCCTGAGTGGGCCTAATGGTTAGGAACATGTGTTTCCTAATGGGAGGTCGCAAGTTCAAATCTAAAGGAAGATAGGATATGTATACCTCCATAAACTTTACCAGTCAAATCGTTAAATTTAAAGCTTATAATATTTCAGGAGTGTTATTTATTAATATTATTGTATTTTAATTATACATGATTATATGGATAATTTAAAAATAAACGAAAACAATTATTGACAATACTTTTTTAAATAAATATTATTTATATTATTATGTATAGTTGAAAAATAAATAAAATTGTATTTTAATATTTATATTCAATTTTAATTTTAATATATTAATTTATTTATAGTAAAACTTGACATTTTAATATCAAATAATTGTTGTTCATTGTATCAGTTAACATGTTAAATATTAAGCCCCGGATGGGGTGACACGTGGTAAAGGTGAGGCACGTGGAGGCGAGATGGGAGAGGCCGTTTATAATGGCTCTCACCACACACTCAGCTATTTATGAAGGGCACTACCTCCGTCGGCCTCCGTTCTCTGATGGGGCCTCTCACAAGTGATTACAGGCCGGTCAACCAGAGCATTAAGCTCTCAGCTTTAATGGCAGCAACTATAATTTATGCCTTCGCCCGCCTTACCGGAAATCTTAGTGTGCATTTGAAGCTTGCCGAGCAGCGAGGTAGCAGTAGTGTTCTCGACACTCTGGCATTGATCCTTTCTCTTGCCATGCCGAGGGTGAGAGGGAAGCCCCGCAGGGGAGCCGACTGGTATGCGACTGACTCCAGGAGGAAGAGACACGGGAAATTTAAGCAGGCTGTGATCATGGCCAAGCAGAGGCGACGTCGGGTGAACACAGTTGCGAGCTCGCCCCCCAGAACCTTTGTAGAATAAGTCCCGAACATGGAGCTCCCACCGGACTTTTCAGAGAGCAGGATGTTTATTGTTCCAGATAATTAGAACCCCCCGACATGTATTGCAGAAGCAGAAGCACCGCCCCGCTCAAAAGACACCTCAGGTCCCTGCGAAGCACCCAACAAAGAGCCCACCGCTTGTTTGGTCGAGGAGGAGCCACCAGAAGATACCATAGAATTGCAGCCAAACAAGGAGCCGTCGGGACGTCAGGAAATGGACGACAAGCCGCAGACACCGCCCTTGCCACCACTCCTGCACCCAGAGCATCTGCAGCTGATATTTGAAGTTCGAAGCCTGGTGGATGATCAAATCTTCAGAGCAGTCTGCGTTAGCCAACACTTGGACATGCTCTATGTGGCCTATTCCAGTGCCACTCCTCGACGATAATGCCCAACCTGTGCTCAGCCTTATGTCATCCCAACCAGCGGTGGAAAAGCGACGGACGTTCACGAGGACTACAGGGAATAGGTTCTTCTGTCTTGCATGATTTCCAAATCTTTTTCTGTAGTAGTATACCAGAGTTGTAGCTCTTTAGTTGTTAGCATGGTTAGCATTAGAACAGACCTCACTGGACTGCTGTTAATTATGGATGTATACCCTGGTTTCCTACGAGCAGGGTGGTGCAATGAACCCTTTGATTTTGCATGTTACTGTGGGCAGGCCAACTGTCTTGGTTTCCTGCATAGGCAGGACAGTTGGCACCTGCATGTCATGTGTACTCTTTTTCTGAAGTTATAATATAATAGGTTTCGCCTTTTACTTAAAAAAAAACAAAACATGTTAAATATTAAATAATTGTTGTTTGATTGCACATTAGTAATCATGTTAAAGACCAAATTCTCAATAATGAAAAATTACATATATTGAAATTAATAAAATTATTTTGAATATTAAAATTGATAATTAATTTTTTTTTTGAAAATAATCAATTTAAATACTTTTAAAATCATTATTTTAATTAATTAAAAATAATAAAATTATTCATTATTTATCAAAATTAATTTACTTTTATTTTTAAAATATTTTAAAAAACATAAAAATTAAAATACAAATTCTAATGAGTATGGTTCAAAAGAATATATATATATATATATATATATATATATATATATATATTCTTTTTTGCGAAATGCTAAGAATAGTACAACACATCATATCCTTAGTGATAGTTGACATTTTATTTGTAAGTAGCATTGAGTTGCCAATTAGTTTGGAGTGTTGACATTTTATTTGGAGTGACAGTTTTTTAGGGAGAAATAGTGGTCAAATAAATAGAGAAAGGAGCTTGGAGAGAGTAGCTACTATTACCCAGAAAACTATTTTATATTTTTTTTTTATATTTGTTGTAGGTTAAATGTTCTAAGAAATAATGATTTTTTTTAGGGGATGTTTGTCTGAAATTCGGTTAGAAATTGAAATTGTTAGATTTATAGATTTGAGTGATTATTTTTGTATACTCTTAATGCATCATGCGTTCTTCAACACGCTGAATCTATTTATGTATTCAGAAATAAATTTTGAATAACAAAAAATAATGATTCGTGTAAATTTATATCACTAGATTTCAATGAAAAAAATCATTTCATAGAACAACTAAACAATGTCATTTCATATTTCTATCTGTTACCATAAATTGAAATTTACTGACATAAAATAAAACAAAAATATGAATCCCTCTTATAATCATATCTATACGTTAATTAGAATAAATTTTAAATTTTTCTATGGGCCATACTTTTTCATCTCAACAGCTATGAGATCACCATCTCCGACTTTTGTTTTTCCACGAGAAAAATATGCTTTATATTCAAAAGGATATAAAAATATACAAATCTATCTTTGCGAAAATGAATACAAGAGGGAAACTATGCAAGTAGAACATGCATTCCATACTAACAAATATGTTCCTTGGCAATACCGAGATCGTCTTCCGGATCCATGGGAAAGCAACAATAATAAAAACAAAAGGTGGCAGAATCAAAGATTGATCATGATGGCAGGTCCTTCATTGCCTTCCTCCCACCTTGAATAACATATGTGTCCCGATGGCAAGTACAAAGCTTTTTTAGAAAGGGTATCTGCCTCGCTGTTTTCCTCTCTATAGATGTGAGAGAAAGAGAGCTTTCTAATCAGGTGGGTGGCTTCTCGGGTTCTCTCCTTCCAGCTTTCAAGGGCCCCCACATGGAAGTCTGCACGCCCGTTCAGCCAATCAATAATAATTTTGGAGTCACTAAGGAGTAAAAGCTCATCGATATGCAGGCGACTTGCTAGAATGAGAGACGCCCATGCTCCCAAAAGTTCAGCCTTCATGTTGGAACCATGCCCATAGTTTAGAGTCCAACGGAAGCACGAATGAGAGTTTAGAGCGATTTTCCCTCTCGCCCCACAAAGTGAGCCACCTTGTTGAGCCACTCCGTCGAACTAGGCGACAACCCTGTCGCGAGGAACTTTAAAAATAATCCTGTTGGGAGGTGGAGCCGATGACTGTTTTCTATGCAAAGTCGTCTCAACAAGAATTAAATTAGACACTCTATGTATCGAAGGAGACTTCTCATCAAACAGGGCAACGTTTCTGGCCTTCCAGACTTGCCAGCAGAGAAAGACTGGCAACAAAGCAGGGTTCTTTAAGTCACCCATCCAGTTTTGAAAGCAAAATGGTACGCTGGAACCTGTCCACGTCGAGGTGAGCAAAAGCGCTAGAGTTATGAGCTGCCACACCGATCGGAAGAAAGAGCATTCGATGAAGACGTGGGAGATATTCTCGCTGTGTAGTTTACACAGGATGCAGCGGCTAGGCCCCTCCCATCCACGGGTTTGAAGGTTCGACCACACTAGAAGCTTGTGTTCGATCAGCAACCAAGCGAATAGTTTCAACTTGATTGGACAGTCACCCTTCCAAATCTTCTGGCGCCATCGATCAATAGTGTTAGCCCAGAACTTGTCAGCTAAAGCTCGATAAATGTTTTTTGCGGTGAGTGTGCCAGAACAATCCCCACCCGTCCACAAGAGGGTATCTGAGTGAAGCCTTCCCATTTAGAAATTAGATCGGATTCCAACTGGAGATCCGAGCTGCTGAGCCATTTTTCGCCCAAATGTCCCCCACAGGACGGTGACCTGAATTGATGAAGGAAAAAAAGGCTCTTACTATGAAGGTGCGCCAGAAGAGGGGGGGAAAGCATGGCATGTCTGCCCAATCCCAATAAACTGTCTCTACCTACTTCAATCAGATAGCCATTTCCAGGGTTCCATGAAATCCATTGAAGAATGATCGGAAGGGACTTTGAGAGATGTTTCTAGGTTTGAGAGCCGCTGGTGGGTCGCTCCGAGGCAAATCTGATCCAGATATGAACCGGTAAATGAGGGAAGTACTTAGCCTTGATTACCTTACTCTAGAGGTCGGGTTTCATTAGAATTCGCCAGAAGGTGTTGTCCGAGAGCGCCCTATAGAAGAAGGGAAAATTTCTAAGACCCCAACCACCCATCAGCTTAGGTTTTGAAATTACATCCCATCTGCAGAGGTGATAACCTGAAATCTTCTTGCTGCCAGTCCAGAGGAAGGAAAAGATAAGTTGACGAAGGGTCCTCAGAACAGAAGCCGGGATGTGAGCTAACGCCATCCAAAAAACCGGAAGGCTTTCCAAGACGGCTTTTATGAGAACATATCTTCCTCCCAAGGAGAGCATTTTGTTACACCAATGATGAATTCTTCTTTCAAATTTGTCAATAAGCCAGAGCCAATCTTTATTAGAATATCTGGAGGATTTAATTAAAAAGCCAAGGTAGGAAAACCCCTCCGTTAGCTCAATTGAAGCATAACCGAACAACTCTTTTAAATCTGATAGTAAAATATTCTGAGCATTCGATGCTAGGAAGATAGATTTGTGGTTATTGGTCTCCAAACTAGAGGCAGAGCAAAAGGTGTTAATGATGGAGTGTATGATGGTCCATTCAGCAAGATTGGCTGAAGTCAAGATCAACACATCATCAACAAAGAGGATATGCAGGATATGTGTTAGCCCTGAGATTTTTACCCCTGATAGAAGGCCATCCGCTTGACTATTTTTGAGTAAGATGCTGAGCCCTTCAAGGATCAAAATAAAAAGAAGTGGTGAGAGAGGGCACCCCCGTCGGAGCCCTCTCTCACAACGAAAAGCTTTGGTAGCTTCCCCATTGATCAGAATAACAAGAGTGGCTGAGGATATGCATCCTAAAATCCAATTGGTTATAACTAACCCAAAACCACACTGTAGAAGAATAAGATGCAGAAAGTTCCAGTTGACGCAATCGAAGGCCTTTTTGAGGTCCAACTTTAGAAGAATGGCTTGTTGTTTTTTTGACTTTATACTGTGGATGCATTCGTGAGCGACTCCAACTGCATCGAGAATTTGTCTTCCTTTTAGGAAGTCGAGTTGTTCATCGGAAAGTGCCCTGGAAAGAAAGGGACGGATTCTTTTGGCGATGATCTTAGAGATTAGTTTGTAACAAAGGTTGCAGAGTGAAATGGGACGGAAGTCTTTAAACTGCCTGGGAAGATTTGATTTAGGAATCAAGACAATAAAGGTATTGTTTAGCTGAGAATTTACCACTCCTCTTGTTCTAGCATCCTCCATGACGTCCAGAAGATCCTGACACATAATATCAAAGAAATGGAGATATAATTCAACCGACCACCCGTCGGGTCCAGGGCTCTTTTCTTTTTTGAAACAACTGAGAACCGCTAACAGTTCCTCCTTTGTACAGGAGGATTCTACGGCTAGAGCCTCCTCGATAGTCACCATCTTTGGGAAGCGGCTTGCTAACTCTACCTGAGCTGCTAGGCTAGGAGCAGAGGCATCTTGAAAAAAAGCTTTAAAATGGTTGGCAGTGGCATCTTTGATATCTTCCCGTGAATGATGTAGTGTACCGTCCTCTTCTTATATATCCCAAAGCTGCTTTTTTGAACGTCGGGTGCTGGCAATCCGGTGAAAGAAGCGAGTATTTTTGTCCCCTCCAGCTAGCCAGAGCATTATGCTCTTCAAACGCCATCTCTCCTCATCTTCACGAAGAAAAGTATTACGAGCTTTTTCCAGATCGCGAATTTTAAAGTCAATGTCAGAGTTGGCTAGGTCCTGGATCTGTAATCGGTGAAGGTCTTCCAGCTCCTGTTCAATCCTGTTAATGGCAGCCCGTTCCGCTTTTTTTTTACCTTTTAACCAAAGTAATGTTAGAACTTTTAATCTGGAAAGTTTACTTACCAGATTACCTTGGGGATCTCCAGGCAACGAACGGGAAGTGTCCGCCCAAGTCGATCTGACCAGGTTGTTGAATGAGTCCTCCTTCAGCCAATGCAGATTGAACTTAAAAGGTTGTCCAGCACCGAAGCGCCCCACACATATCTGTAAGCAAATGGATGCATGGTCCGATAGGAAAGGGAGGTTTACCCACGCGCGGGAGCTGCAGGATGGAGCGAGCAAATCCTCTGCAATTAAAAAACGGTCGAGTCGCTTAGCTATGCTAGCTGGACCCTGTCTCCCATTCCTCCAAGTGGGTAAAAGCTTAGCAGGTTTCAGGTCGACCAAGGAGTTTTTGTAAAAAATATGATTAAAAAAGCTCAGGAGTGGGTCGATCAACGCTTTTTCACCCCACATTTCCTTAGGACTGGTGATTAAGTTGAGATCTCCAACTAGGATGAGATTTTTTGCCGCCAAAAGCCTGAGTTCATCCAGTCGCTCCCAAAAAATCTTGTGGTCAGCACAAGGGCCGTAGACATTGAGCAGATTGATAGTAGAATTAAGTTCAAAACAGGTCCCTGAAAGTAGAATCCCCCCAGGACTGAACATTGGCAAAAAATCAAAGAGAAAGGGGTCCCACGAGGCCAGAAGGCCGCCCGAGGTGCCCACAGAACTAGCAGCACAGGTCATCCAGTTCGGTCGGAGCAGATGCATGAACTCCCTAGCTGCGGAAGCATCCACAAGTGTTTCTTGCAGAAAGATAAGATAATTGACGGATGAGTCTTCTCCAGGAGTCTTTGCATGGATAAACATAGCAAAATAATATTTTTTTTTTTGGCTCCGCGTCAACATGGAAGGCGACATTCACCCTCGAATATTGCGAAGGCACCCTGTTTTAATCTATGCGTTTTAGAAATGATTGAAATGGACGAAATCGATGAGTGATTTCATAGATAAATACCGTTTTACTACTATGGGTACGATTGCAATCTTACAAGAATCTATATATTTATAACAACCTTTATTTTTTTAACAACCAAATTCTCATAGGATTTTATGGTATCTCCATCTTTTTATCAATATTTATATTATATTTGTTATGCTATGTGATTTTATGAATGTATAATTTATTGTGCCATTTACGAAAAAGCATGCTAATCATCTTTACGTAATGGTTATGCATAGTTGGATATAAATATATAAAAGCAGATGTAATTGTAAAGGAGGGTAACACCATAATTTGTCTTTGTTTTAAGTAATTAATCATACATGATCAACAATATTAATTAGTTGTATAAGTAAAGTTTAAAAACAAAAAGTTATTTAAACAAATAGAGTTATGAATACATGTAAAGTGTGAATCAATTCTAACAAAATGACTATCACTGTTTACTATGAATATAGATACATAACATTAAATGTGAACCGTTGCAATATCATAATGTATTATTAACTCATTCCATAATGTATTTTGTCTACTTTTCTAGTAGAAAATTAGCTCAATTATATTAATGAAAATATAATTTTTTACATTTTCAAGACCCCACTGATGTTCAGAGCAGTATATGTCCAAAGACCATGCTCAAAAACCATATCACAAACATCCTAAAAAAGACAACAAAACCAACACACAGGTTGTAAAAGGAGAAAACAAAGCAAGGCTACAAACCCCCAAAACCCTGAAGGGAGAAACAAAGCAGGGCTAAAAACCCCAACAAAACCCCGAAGCACCTCAAAAACTCCAGCTTAATGCACCAACGCGCACTTGGAAGCGAGCCCTTGAAAACACAAAGATAGCACTGACAAGGAAATGGAGCCGCACCCGAACAAGTAGATGCAGACGAGCATACAAAGCTCGACCACCAATTGTCGCCTTGGCCCCTAAACGCATGCCACAGAGTGGCCGCTTCCAAAAACATAAGGTTACCCAACTGCTGAGCACCAAGCCTCCACCCTCAAACTCTCGAAGACCCTCGTCCGCTCGCTCTAGAAAGGTCTGCCTCGGCCTCTAGACACTACAACTGTAAGGCCGCAACCAACCGCAAACCCTTGTTCGTGGTCTGGAAAGGTTCGTCTCAGCCTCTAGATGCTGCCACTGAAAGGTCGCAACCAACCACAAATGGTATACCCTACCTCTGTGCTCGAAACCTCCATCACCACCGTCGCTCTCGCTAGAAGGGACAAAATCCCACGCTTCTACAAGGACACCAGGGTTGCGGCTAGTGAAACCTGGCTGGAAAGCCCATAGGGAAAACCTAAATCAACTCTCAAAATCCCCAAAATCCCCTAATCGCAAAGCTCCCATCCCAATGATCAATCAAATGATTCCCCTCTTTTTGTCTCTTTATGTATTTTGTCTACTTAATTAATGATCATGACAACAACTACTATAACGCCACATAAAGAAAAGGAACAATGCTTATAAAAAGTTAGTCAAAAAAATTTCAATTATCAATAATGATTACCCTTAAACTCATAACTATTATCAATATTTATATTTTGTAATAATATAAAATATTAGTTAAAAGTATCATATTACGTGAAATATTAATTATCACGACAAAATAATATAAAAAATAACTCTTATTTTCTATCCAAAGGTTATCCACGTCTCTTCTATTCTCTATGCATATGATCCCCACTGAAAATCTAATAAAAAACATGTCGATCAGAAAAAGCGCATGGGTATGGATAATAACATCTAGTGAAACATAATGTCTTTCATACTCACTCACCGATAATATATGAGCATTCTAAATAATTAATAATAAGCACAAACGTGCAAGGAATGATTAAATTACTTTTAAAAAAGAAAAGGATCTTTGAATAGCTTCATTGCTTAGACGCAACTTTATTGACATCTATAATGTTGCATGACGAGCCCTTTGAATATGGTGGCTATATGGACAAAATGACACTGTAGAGATATTATATTCATGGATTATATGTGTGTTAAAATAAGTTTAATAAAGATAACTATTAAGTAAAGGTGATATATCCTTCACTTAATTTTTTCATTCATAAATGTTGTTTAGGTGTTGTTAAAACAACATTTAACGTTTTTGATTGAAATATATATGTAAGAAAAAAAAAGAAAATATACGGAAGTAACATATTTACATGTATATTTAATTTTATCATTACTTTGGGTTGCCCCTTCTCTAGAACATAATATTACAATTCTATTTTCCTTGCGTCGTAACTTGTAGTGAAAATTCATTTTAATTGGGTCTAGCTCATTTGGTTGATAAATATTATTCTCCACAAGTGGGTTCAAATCCTTCTTGTGACATGTTCTTTCTTCACGGGTTAATTTTTGATTGAGGTTGTTGAGGTACCGACAATTTCATTCTCTCTCATGGACTTAAGGGTGGGATGACACATTACATGTAATAAAAAATATATTTGTAGTAAAAAATAGAAACTCCTAAATATATTATTTCCAATGAATGTAATCCCTTAATCACTTGTTAACCACAAAATAATCGCAAATGGGCATGCTTACATGGCATTTGAAGTGCTCCTGAGGGAGTCACATGTCTCAAAAACTTTGTTTCTTTCCCAACAATTTCAATTCCATTTTTTACCATTCATTGCACCTAATTTGTATCACCTCATAGAATTTCATACTTCATGAATGGGTTTAGCAAAGTTACCACATGGCTATAGAATAGTTATGGTATGACTTTGACTAGTCTTTAACATATTGATGCTCATGTAAGAAATGCATGATCTTGAACATTGCCTTCTTATCTTTCATGCCTTTTTAAATTTTTGTTATATGTTCATGATCGCTTAGATGTGTCAAATCACACCCTTTCCATGTTTAATTTATCTTATTGGAGTACATGTTACACTACCTTCATTTCATTTACCACTTACACCATAACAAGAACACAAGGATATTGATTGTGAGCAAGGTGGATGAGTTTGGTTATTGATGTAGAAAATTATGTGGAGTCACTGTTTCAATATCATAGTATAGTAATTGACCCATAATGATGGTTGAAATTGCAAATTCTACTAATTAAGTTGTGATTTCATGAGAAGGAATGAGCCAAAATCTCTATATCTAATAAATAATTTAGACAACAACATGGAAAGTAAATTGTTCACCAGAAATGACAAATCAAACAAGGAGAGAAGGGAAAAGAAAAACCACGACTAGATAAAGAATGTACATGTGATCAACAATAATAAGCTAATGGTATATCAAGAGTACCCGAAGAAAAAGTGATAATCCCCTCTTTATTCTTCCTTAAATATTAGTACATGGTAGAAGTAATTTTCTTTTGTCCATTCAAACAAGAAAAGTGGTAACTACTACAGGAAATGTGAATGAAAAGTGGAACTAATGGAACTCTGACATAGGAGAACACATAGCAGCTAGGATTAGTTCAAACGTTGGTGCCAATTTTTCCAGGAAGTTGCCAACAACTCAACACACTGTGTAGGTCCCCAATTTGATTCCCATGTGGTTAGACACAACAAATCTACATCACCTGTTTTACGCTAGGTCCCATACTCAAAACAAGGGGAAGCACCCTAGAGTTTCCCAAGGATTTACTTCCAAGGAAGAAAAAAAGAGAAAACCTACAACTATATGTAATGTCCCCACTTTGGGACATCATCACATTATAGAGGGTTATGATGACCAGAGTAGCCAGATGGAGGTTATAGCGAGTATAGAGATTATTGAGAGGTATTTTGGGGTCCGACTTGCATCGCTCATTTCATTATGATCCCTTCCGCACAGATTGGCTTTGGCTCCATTACATTATGATGATTTCCATGATTTTGAGTATTTTGAGCTATAGGTCAATTAAATTCACTGAAGAGGTCATTTTGGGCACAATACTTGGAGGAACCTCTCAGTGTAATATCTCATTGGAATTGGGAGGAGCAACACTATAGGATAGGATGGTGAGAAGTGACTTTCAGTGGCCAGGGAAGCCACAAGGAGAGATATGGCACTTTTCAGAGGTAAAAAGGTTAATTAATTAATTAATTAAATATTAATAAAATGAAAGTCACTTTGGAGGGACAAGGTGAGCAGGAAGTATAAAGGAGAGGCAAGGGCCTTTATTCTCTCATTCATGTATTTTTATCATTTTGATATCTGGCTTCTAGCTAGAGAGCCCATACCTTGGGTGTTTTGAGGGTTTTGACTTAACAAATCCTAGAGGATGATTCAATGGTGAAAGATTCCACTTAGCTTGTCCCAAGCTTGGTGTCGGGGACACAATACTCCCCAACACCATTCTAGTTTGGATCTATTCAGTGCAGGAGGGTTCTACACCAACCATAGGCACAAGAAGAGAAGGAGGGTGCACCATTGGGGGTTTCCAGCAAGGGGGGGCACACCATTCAGTAGAGGAAGGTTCGTTGTAGGAGTTTGAGAGGTCTCTTGGTGATTTGAGCACTTGGGTTTTCCTTGCAGGTGCCATAGTGCCATTCTTGGTTGCTTTCGAAGGTATTTTGATGGAGGATTGATTTGTATTGAGAGTGGGACGATTTCCCCAAGAGGAGGGCACATCATTCTTTGGAGGGTGGCTAGATCCAAGGGTCTAGCAGGGATTTTGCCTATTTGAGCACTTGGGTTTTCATTGCCATGTCGCGATCTATCATTCTAGTGGTTTGTGGAGCTTTTGGAGGTCTCTAGGAGGGAGGTTAAATTATCTAGGGTTTCAGGCATCCAGGGGGGTGCACCATTCCTTGGAGGAGAGCTAGATCCTTGATTTTTGAGAGGGATCTTGGAGATTTGAGCACCAGGGTTGTTCTTGCATCTACTCGATTTATTATTTGGCATATTTACCAGAGGGTTTGGACATCTTTGGCAGCAGGGCCGAATTGTTGAGGCTATTCAGTGTTCCAGCAAGGCATGGAAACATTCAGGTTAGGGTTTGGCACTTCATACGACCCAGATCTATTCTTGCATTGGTATTATTTGAGTATTTAGCCTTTGGAGGCTTGTAGTCTTCTATTGGAGCATTTTCTAGCAGCTCTTACCATGATTATGGGAGCCATCTATTGAGCATTCCAGATCAGCCTCACTATTGTAGCAGGTTCTTAATATTATGAATAAAGATCATATCTGAATCATGTTTGGGTGTCTATTTTATTGTTGATCTTGCATATGGTTGAGGTATGTTCCATCACTGTATCTTCTTGTTATTGTTGCAAGCACACATATAAACCATCAGTCTAACCTTAAGCACAACCTAAAGGATCATTGTAAGCAAAGTGTTTAACGAAATACCACAACAAGTAAAAGTTTAAAATTCATCCAAACCGTGATGTTCCCGTCGTATTGGCCTGGGAACATTACAGTGGTATCAGAGCCTAGAATCCTGCCAGCTCGAGGGGTCTTACACAAGGAGAAATGGATAATATATACTTTGAGATAATATTCTTGGAGATAAAATATTCTGCCCTTAGCAAGGGAACTAGGGCCCAAATAACCTTCCCACAGTATGTAGCCTTAAAACATCTCAGTTGGAGCGAAGATGAGGGTCTACATTAAATCATCTTAGTAGAGGAAAAGAGAGTCAGAGAGGCTAGATGGTGGGAAGAACAGAGAGACCCCATGCCCATTAGGAGCACACAACTTTGCTACAGTTGCAAGGTGCCTTGGGAACCAAATCATAGGTGTAGGGGTAAGGATCAAAAACACATTATTGAGGTGCACTATGAGAATGATGATGAGGTGTGTGAGGATGGAGCGATATATGATGAATTGGGGCAGCTTGATGATGATAATGACTCTTTCACAAAGGCTAGAGATTCTTGTGTGCTTGAGGATGATAGTGACCCTTGCGCATTGGAGGGATAATTGGATGGACAGGATGATAACATCGGTGTTTCAACAGATATATCACATACTATGGATGATCTTACACCTCAGCAGAGTGGTGACACTAATGAGGATTCACATGTGTTAGGACCTAGAGATGACAAGATCCCTATGGTGACCATGACACATCTGTCATCTTTCCAGACACCTATGACAACCACATCACATGAGGATAGCAGTGGCATGTTAGATATGATGGAAGAGTCGTACGTGAGAGATACACACCAGAGACACATGGATCCACAGATCGAGGATGAGATATATGACGTGCAGATAGATGATCCTACACTCACATGTCAACATGGGGAGATTGAGTCACAACTTTTGGAGACTCCATTAGTTGAGCAAATTGTGGAGACCGACAGGTTGATGGGGCACTTGCTTCCAGGATCGACTTGCATTGATGAGGACGCACTATTTATTAGTCAGGATGACCATAGCACATGTTTGGACACATCTGTATGGGATCCAGGCGCAGTCGATAGTAGCAGGGTGAGTGCACAGGAGGATACATATGCTCATACATGTTATAGTGTGATTCAGAAGGAGTTAGCAGTTGATGAGGATATACAGTCACATATAGGAGGACTCAGTGGCACAATAGATAATGGACAACTCAACACTTTATAGTCTGTAGAGATTGTTGTTGGGGACTCCAATGATGGCACTAGTAGTGAGAGACATGAGGTGGTACCTCAACATGACTATGATCAAGAGTCACACCACTTAGCAGGACAGTTGAGAGTTAGTGAGGCTCCAATCTTGGCAGCCACTAGACGTTTTGATGACACACATACATTGGTGGTTGATTACTGTTGGAGGGCATCAATGGCACATGGTAGTGTAGATGAGGGATTTTCCATGGATGACCTTCATACTCTCAGTGAGAGAGTATCTGTGATGAGGACCGATTACCAACAGTTGTGGACTGGTAGGGACTACCTATTGAGGATTAGTGAGATGTATTATGAGGCTCTGAGGGAGCAGGATTTGGAGGTGGATAGACTTACTTATGAGTTTGAGAGTGCTCGAGGATTCTAGAGAGGCCCATATAAATCCCTTCAAGAGTCAGAGTCCAGATCAAGGGAGCTTTTTGAGGGGATTCGTCAGAGATCCACTTCATCTATCCCATTGGACAACCATATATGTCCTTCGGTCACATGGCTAGAGGGTATTGGTGCTCTAGCAGAGGAGCATCAATTGATGGAGGACACTTGCATTTGTGTCCCTAGGGTGGTGGACCTTCAGGTAGAGTTTGATCCAGTAGTACGACCAGGATCTATGATGCAACAGGAGCGTACAAGAGATGACATGAGTATGCAGGGGCATACAATGATGGGCGATAGTTCACAGAGATATGCCGAGATATGCAGTCAGATTTAGATAGATGTATTGGATTGCAGGGAGGAGACACAATTAGGGGAGTATGCAGGTGTCACTCCTTTACAACAACACATAGTTGTGAGAGATCGCCTTCACCATTTCAGTAGTTGCATGGGAGATGAGAGATGGAGGTTGGTTGACCAACAATTAGAGGAGTTACTCCCGGTTGCACTAGATGATTGGGGTTCAGTGATGACCAGAGCCGAGTATTTATCATGGATACCGATGGACGAGCTTCTGGTCAAATCCCAGGGATTGACCAAAGCATGTGATATCTTCGAGTCCTACAATCAACTATAGAGGTTTCTATTAGCCTTTCCCGACACTTTTATCATGGGCAACAACATGAGGAGAGGAAGACAGTGGCAGAGAGCATGGAGAGTGGTTAGGTTGAGACCTGACATGAGTGTTTTTACAGCATCCAGCTGGATAGAGGTGGATCATCATAGGCTGTCAGTTGAGAATTGGTGCGTTATGATATGCCAGGTGATAGCAGACGAGCACAGAGAGATTTTGACAGTGATCAGTCTCACACAGGAGCAATTAGAGGAGATTGGAAGTGATAAACTTCCAAGTTTTCGATGGAATCTGTGAGTTCATTTGGCTAGCGGGATGTTTCACTACAGGATGACCTAGGTTGCACCAGAGAGCCACATACTCCATCATGGGTTGGTTTGGAGTGGGCCTGCGAGGACTTTTCCTATGGAGCGAGGCAACTTTTCACTCTTGATCATCATGATTAGCCATGGAGATGGTTGGGCAGGTACTACTTCCACAGAGAGGTCTTTACAGATGCAGTTTATGGACAACAGGTCCAATGGCCACGGGTACTTTAGCATGAGGATCCAGGAGTGGAGGATCCGGTATATATACAGGGAGTAGTCAAGCATGGTCAACATAGTGCAATGTTAGCATGGTGATCTGTGACATAGGCTAGCATGGGACCCAAGGATTGTAGGGTTTAGCATTTCACTGACTAATAGGGGCAAGTGGACCTTTGCAGGGGAAAGTTGTTTCAACTTTCCATTGAGATTCAATGTTGTGGAGAGCACATCACTTGAGGGTGTCTCACAAAGATCTGACAGTACCTCATTCCGACATCAGCATGGGTAGTTGATGGAGGCTATGTTGATCTTGGTAGTATCTTGAAGGATGGAATCAGTCAGAGATGAGGCCATGTGTCATGTGCAGGAGCTTCACAGTGTGGATATATTTCAGGATTATGCTTCCTAGGGGATTACAATTCATGACTTGATATGGGACTTAGGGGGCAAAGTGTGTGACAATTCATCTTTGGGTGGGGTCTACTGTGTATCGCACAGGTGGACATGGGATCTTGGTATTATACTAAGAGGGACTTGGTTATTTCTCGAGGACAAGCAATATTCTAGTAGGGAGTACTGTAATGTCCCCACTTTGGGACATCATCACATTACAAAGGGTTATGATGACCAGAGTATCCAGATGGAGGTTATAGCGAGTACACAGATTATTGAGAGGTATTTTGGGGTCCGGCTTGCATCGCTCATCCTATTTCATCATTATGATCCATTCCACACAAATTAGCTTTGGTTCTGTTGCATTCCGACGATTTCCATGATTTTGAGTATTTTGAGCTATAGGTCAATTAAATGCACTTAAGAGGTCATTTTGGGAACAATACCTGGAGGAACCTCTCAGTGTAATATCTCATTGGAATTGGGAGGATAAACACTACAGGATAGGATGTTGAGAAGTGACTTTCGGTGGCCAGGGAAGCCACAAGGAGAGATAAGTCGCTTTTCAGAGGTAAAAAGGTTAATTAATTAATTAAAGTGATCTAATTAATTAATTAAATATTAATAAAATGAAAGTCACTTTGGAGGCACAAGGTGAGCAGGAAGTATAAAGGAGAGGCAAGGGCCTCTATTCTCTCATTCATGTATGTTTATCATTTTGATATCTGGATTCTAGATAGAGAGCCCATACCTTGGGGGTTTTGAGGGTTTTGACTTAACAAACCCTAGAGGACGATTCAATGGTGAAAGATTACACCTAGCTTGTCCCAAGCTTGGTCTCGGGGATGCAATTCTCCCCCACACCATTCTAGTTCGGATCTATTCAGTGCAGGAGGGTTCTACACCAGCCACAGGCACATGAAGAGAAGGAAGGCCCACCATAGGGGGTTTCTAGCAAGGGGGGGCATACCATTCAGTAGAGGAAGGTTCGTTGTAGGAGTTTGAGAGGTCTCTTGGTGATTTGAGCACTTGGGTTTTCCTTGCAGGTGCCATAGCGCCATTCTTGGTTGCTTCTGGAGGTATTTTGATGGAGGATTGATTTGTATTGAGAGTAGGATGATTTCCCCAAGAGGAGGGCACATCATTCTTTGGAGGGTGGCCAGATCCAAGGGTCTAGCAAGGCTTTTGCCTATTTGAGCACTTGGGTTTTCATTGACATGTCCCGATCTATCATTCTAGTGGTTTGTGGAGATTTTTGAGGTCTCTAGAAGGGAGGTCGAATTATCTAGGGTTTTAGGCATCCAGGGGGGTGCACCATTCCTTGGAGGAGAGTCAGATCCTTGAGTTTTGAGAGGGATCTTGGAGATTTGAGCACCAAGGTTGTTCTTGCATCTACCCGATATACTATTTGGCATATTTACTGTAGGGTTTGGACATCTTTGGAAGCAGGGTCGAATTGTTGAGGCTATTCAGTGTTCCAGCAGGGTGTGGAATCATTCAGGTTAGGGTTTGGCACTTCATATGGCCCATATCTATTCTTGCATTGATCTTCTTTAAGTATTCAACCTTTGGAGGCTTGTAGTCTTCTATTGGAGGATTTTGTAGCAGCTCTTACCATGACTATGGGAGCCATCTGTTGAGCATTTCAGATCGGCCTCACTATTGTAGCAGGTTCTTAATATTATGAATAAAGATCAGATCTTAATCATGTTTGGGTGTCTATTATATTGTTGATCTTGCATATGGTTGAGGTATATTCCATTACTGTATCTTCTTGTTATTGCTGCAAACAGACATATAAACCATCAATCTAACCTTAAGCGCAACCTAAAGGATCACTGTAAGCAAAGTGTTTGACAAAATACCACAACCAGTAAAAGTTTAAAATTCATCCAAACCATGATGTTCCCGTCGTATTGGCCTGGGAACATTACACTATAATAATAGAGTGTCAGAAATAAAAGAAAAAGAAACATCATGATTATCTATTGTAATCTCTGTGTTCTTTGAAGTAATGATGTTATGCGTATTTATTCATTGTCCCATAATATTCACTTACATCTCCTAATAGAATTGGTATAACTTGCTTGAGGTAATATTATATATAGGTTAACCTATACAATAGGTAATATGTTGAGAGATGGGAATAATGGGACAATTATAAGGCGAAAGTTACATCAGGATAGTGTATGTTATATGAGGACTTATTTTCAAAGATAGATTGGAATAGTGTTTGCTATAATATGACTTAGCCATTTTCCCCCAAAAACATTAACTCTCATATCATTGCTGGTATGCTTTAAGATTTCTCCAAAGTTCTGATAAATAATACTTCGTTTAATAATAATGTGATTAAATGAGAACTTTTGAACTGCACTCATCAACCCCCACACTAGATTTCAATGGTCCCTTTGAATTCTTTTTCCTTACTTCCTCCTTTAGTCATAGAGTTTCTATATGTGGGAAAGTCCCTAGTTCCTACTCATTTAATTTGGCCAACTATCTCAACATTTATCCATTGTTTGAATATGATTATTTGTTGGTTGGATGGGTGATTGAGGAGTATCTTCTTCTCCTTGAACAATTACTTGCAGGTATGTAATTCTAGTTTCTCCTATTGTAGTTCATGGCCCCAATTTCTATAAAGACAAATCCATATATGAATAGCTCCATGTCTTTAAAATCTATTCGTTCTCTCTTTTGATACCCTCTAGAACCCTTTATGAAGTATATTCTTCAGCTTCAATGTCTTAGATAACCCTATAGGACTTGAGGTAATAAAGGGCCCGATCCCGTTCATAATAATTTCTTATTTCCTTTTTATTTGAATTTATAGAGTCTACTTTAAGATGCATTTTCCTTCTTTGTGTAGGGGCCTATACATGGATGGATGTTTCCTTAGTTGACTTGTGTTTTAAGGTATCTTCATACATGTTTTCACTTTTTAAATAGAAAATAAAAAATTCATGTGCACCCACTCAATGAGGGAAAATGAAAGTGATCTAGGAAACTTTTAGGAGTAAAAAGAGGAGAAGAGGTTGGGATGTAATGCATGATTTTTTATTTTACATTTTTTTTTTTTTACTTTGGGATGGAGTGACACATGGGTGGATGAATAATATGCAATTAGTAATTAAAATGATTAGTATTTTACAAGATATCGATAAATGGCATGAGCCTTAAAGGCTATATAAGAAAGAAGGAGTAGGCTTGATAGCTCAGCTTTTTGCACCCTAATGCTGGATGGATGTCGTAATGCTCAAATTTTCCTTAGGGTGATGGTGGTGAGTTTGGTCTCAAGAATGTGGTCCATCATATTGTTCCTTTGTCCCGTGAGGGATTCCTTGAGCAACATCTTGATAGAATCTCCTACTCCATCATCTCTCTTTTATTTCGCCATGGGAGGCTACTTGGGTCGACGAGAGCGGTCGTCCCCAAGTGAAACTAGCTCGAGACCCAACTCTCTATACCCTGACCTCGTCGGGGACATGCATCAAAAAATAGTAAGGAGCATATTTCTTTGATACTGCTGATCCAGATTATATTGAGAATGAAATGAAACACACACAAAAATATAGAGAGTACATCAATACATTGAAACTAAAATTCTATTAACTAATAAAATAGTAGAATATTGTAGAACACAAACTCGCTAGAATGGTGGTAGCTCATCTCTTAAGAGAAAGAGATGTCGACTACACTCATTCGCAAAAAGTTGATTACAAAGAGGCTGAAAAGGGCCTTTTATCATGAAGCCTAAAAAATAAAGAGGCAAAACCCTTAAACATCAAAACCCTAACCCTAGAAGATGAATCGCCAAAAGTATTGCGGGCCCTGAGGTGGTTAGTTGATACATCAACTTCTAGGGGCATAACTTTTTCATATGATCTCCATTTGGGGCGTACAATAGCTTTTTGGAAAGAAATATCCTAGGATTACGACTTTTGGTTGGGGTCAAGGTATGCCAATAGCTATCCCTCGCCCCTCGAATGTCTAAAAAACACTATTTAGGTCCTCAAAATGGCCCCGAAAGTTTGGGACCCGAAAAAACCATAGAAAAACTGCCAAGAAGAGAGAGAATCGTTGAGTCAGTGGAAGAGGTGGGTGGCCAGTGATATCCACCTAGATCATCCACTTCCTAGATCCCAAATGCACACTTGGAAGGCTTTCATATAGTAGTTGTTCTTCCAATACTATTAATACCATGCCAATGCCAACATGTTGTACATGCTCTTCCCAAGATTTGCAATAGATTAGTATATCAACAAAAAATACTAACAATTTCTTTTTGAGGAAGGGTTTGAAAATAGAATTCATCAAGATTTGAAATGTGGAATGTACATTAACGAGGCCAAACAACATCACCAAAAAGTCATAATGACCTTCATGTGTTATAAATGATTTTTTTTATATGTCTTCTTGCCTCATTTCGATGTGATGATATCCAAAATGGAGATCCAACTTAGTAAAGGAAATTGCTCCTTGCAATTCATCTAATAATTCAACAATGACTCTAATAGGAAACTTTTATTTAATGCTCCTTTTGTTGATCTCTCTTTATAATCTAGAAACATATGTCATAAACCTTCCCTTTTGCAAACCATCACTACTCGTGAAGACAAAGCACTTCGGCTAGGTTTAATGATGCCAACTCTAACATTTCTTGAACCATAGGCTTAATCTCACTCCTTTGTGCATATGGGTACTTGCAAAAACTGATGTTAGGTGGTACACTTCCCGATTGCAAATGAATAGCATGGTCATGATTTCTATTAGGTGGAAGTCCTTTAGGCATCTCTCCAAATACCTTGGAATGGTTTTCGATAACTTTTTGGAGATCCACGGGAGTAGAGAGTCTAGATGTTTGAACATCTAGTGGGAACAATTGCATAATTACACCACAGTGTCCCCTTTTTAACAATTTTGTCATGATATTAGATAGTATCACTTTAGAGGGTCTCCCTTAGATACCTCTACGTTCATTTTCCTTTCTTTTTGAGGAAAATCTCATGAAAAGTTCCTTAAAATTAATAGCCATTGTTCCCAATGATTGTAACCATTGGGTCCCTAATAAAACATCAACACCAACCATTTGGATTTCAATCATAGAAATATCCAATAAATACTCCCTAATAGTGAGCTTAATGCTATGGAACTTCCTTGAACAATTTATGGTGCCTTCATCCGCAATCATTACTTGAAACTCTAGTGCCAGATATATGAAGCAATTCAAAAGTTTGGCTAATTTGCAATTAATGAAGTTACAGGTACTACTATAATAAATGAACATTGCCACCTTTTTGTTTTTGATATATCCTTCTATATTAGGAGTTTGAGGAGTGTTAATGTTGGCCAATGCATGGAATGATATGGTTGGAGTAGTCTCTCTTTTTAATGTAAAATAAATATTATGCATCACATCCCAACCTCTTCTCTTATTTTTACTCTTAGATGTTCCTTAGATCACTTTCATTTCCCCTCATTGAGCGGGTGCACATGGAATTTTTATTTTCTATTTAATTGAAATTACTTTTCTTTCCATTTAACTCGTGCATTTTCATTTCCAAGTATGAAGTAAATTCTATTTCCATTTTTTACAAAAATATGCATAAGTCTATATGATCAATCAAACCACTCATGCAAGTTCATTTGATTTCCCATGCTAAAAAAATGCATATGACAAAGGATACTTTTCTTAGAGGTATACATAAACTGAATCAAATTCAATGCTAACGGTGAGACTGAGTTAACTCAAATCCTTAAATTATTCAATATGAAGATCTAGACATGATCATTACAACTCTTCAAGTACCCTACGTTGAGAGCTAAACATAACCCTACAACTCTTCAAGCACACAACACCAAGGGTACCATGCCTTTAAAGTACATCCTTTTGGTACATACGAATGGTGCCATTTTTATGCATGCCCCTCAAGTATCACTTTTCAATGGTGGGGGACAGTGTCATGTTTGGGATTTAACTAACCCAAATCATTCACCATCGATGAAATACTAATGGTCATTGAGGAATAAGTATTACACCTTTTTCCACACCCCTCATCGGGACCTTGCAAATGACCTAATCCATGGTTTACCCTCACCACAACTTGTAACCACTAGGAAAAAACATAAAATATATTTTTTAAACCTATTATATGGAAGGGAGGCTAGTAGGTAGGAATAGGCAACCCATACCTCCTCTCCCTTACAGTACACATGTCACGTCTCATCATAGAACCCTTTTCCCATGTGATCATTGTTAGAAAAACAAGATCGCGGAGAAATAAAATAAAACAAATGCATAAATAAAACATAGAAGATACACAATACAATAGAGACATTGATATACGTGGTTCACCTAGTGCGGGCTACGTCCACTAGATAAATTTACAGGTCCTTCATTTTCATTATCTAGCAAAATGAAGGGATACAACCTACAACACACCCGTTGTAACTTCCTCTTCTTTCTCTCACAATCTCCTCTCTCAGAGTACAAATTTCACTCATATACACAACCACAATACAATTCCCTCAACAAAATAGGGTTACCTTCTAGGGGAAAAAAACCTTAACATAACTTCTACCATCAGATCTGCGACCTTATAATGAACGGTCAATATTGACTACGAAAGTACAATATTTTACAAGGCAAATTTTCCCAAAATTTTGCTTCGAGGGCACTGCCCCCGAATCCCCCACCAAGGGGGGGCTCGATTAATTGTCATCCCTCCTTGACACTCAGACCCCCTTGATGACAATAGTGGGGGGGGGGGGGGGGCCCCCCNGGGGGGGGGGGGGGGAGCCCTCCACACCCCCCGTAAGGAAATGGGATCCAAACACAGCTGAAACAAACCTCTGAATCATGAAGATAATTAGGCTCCACAATCAACAATCTCCCACTTGGAGATTGATCACAACAACTCCACTGTTGTTGTACCTGCTGGACTATGATCCACCTTGGACCTGGAAAATTTCTCATCTTCACCTTCATGCTTGAGGGCCAACTGAAACTGAGTAGGAACTCATTTGCTCCCTAGTTATTACCTTTGTTAACATGTCTGCAAAATTTTGGCTAGTATATATATTTTCCAACTTCAATTGTCCATCTTCCAAAATGGACCGTATGAAATGGTACTTGAGCTGTGTATTCTTAGTCTTAGAATGGAAGGTTGTTTTCTTTGCAAGCTGAATGACACTCTCATTGTCACAGTAGAACCTTCTATTCTCTTGCTTCTTTCCCAATTCCTCCATAAACCTTTGTAACCAAATCATTTCTTTACTAGCCTCTGTAGCAACAACATACTCTGCTTTCATTTTTGAATGTGTGACAACCTTTTGTAGTTTAGAAATCCAACTTATTATTGTTCCACCTACAGTAAAAACATACCATGTGGTGCTATTCCTGCTATCTTTATCACCTACCATATATGAATCAACATATCCCTATAGAACAATGTTTGAACCTCCAAAACATAATGCATTAGTAGAACTACCTCTCAAATAGCCGAGAATCCATTTTACTGCCTTCCAATGTTCTTTACCTGGATTGTTCATATACCTGCTTACAACTCCCACTACATGTGCAATATCCGGTCTTGTACACACCATAGTATACATCAAGATACCAACTGTTGATGAATAAGGGACCCTGGACATGTATTATATCCACTCTTGTGTCTTGGGACACATTTCCTTGATTAATTTGAAATGGTTTTCCAAAGGTGTACTTACTAGTTTTGCTTTCTGCATTCTAAACCTCTCCACCACCTTCTCTATGCACTCACCCTGAGATAATGTGAATTCACGATTTTTCCTATCTCTTAGTATTCTCATACCAAGGACTTTCTTTGCAGCACCCAAATCCTTCATCGCAAATGAATTAGCTAATTTATTTTTTAATACATTTATATAATGAATGTTAGACCCTGCAACAAGCATGTCATCTACATACAATAGCAAGATAATATAGCTTCCATTTTCTAGCCTTTTAAAATAAACAAAGTGATCAGAATGAAATCTACTATAACCTTGTTCCATCATAAACCTGTCAAACTTCAAATACCACTGCCTTGGAGCTTGCTTTAGGCCATACAATCTCTTCTTCACCCACATACTAAATTCTCCTTTCCTTTGACCTCATACCCCTATGGCTGCTGCATATAAATCTCTTCCTCCAAATCCCCATGGAGAAAAGTTGTTTTTACATCTAATTTTTCAAGATGAAAATCTTCTACTGCCACAAGACTTAAAATAGTCCTAATTCAAGTCATTTTAACAATAGGAGAAAACATTTAATCAAAATCTATACCTTTCTTTTGTGCAAACCCTTTTACAACAAGTCTAGCCTTGTACCACTTTTTGACTCCATCTTCTTCCTTAACCTATAAGCCCATTTATTTTGCAATGTTCTTTTTCCTTCAAGCAACTAAACCAAGTCCCGAGTATGGTTATTTAACAAGGAATCCATTTCCTCTTTCATGCCTTGCTCCCACTTCTCTTTAGTGTCTACCTGCATTTCCTCTTCATAAATTTTTGGTTCACCAGAATCAGTCAACAATAAATAATACATTGAAGGAGAGTATCGTTATGGGGGTCTACTTAACCTGGTAGATCTTCTAACAATACTTGCAAGAGTTTGAGGTACCTGCTTCTCTTATTGTTGTAGATTTTGATTTTATGGTACCTTTGGAATTTCTTTTTCAATGATCTCACTAGTACATTTAAGTAATTTTCCGACGGCGTGTTCGTAGAAATTGCCACTTTATATTTTCGGGAGAATGACAAACATTGGATCCCCTCAAACATCATTTCACATGATTTCGTTATACCGATGGAAGAGATATCGTTGCTTGTGCGACGATTCTAGCGGACATGTGTCATGTCTACTTTCACTGTCCAAGCCCGCAGAGGACGTCACAACCACAACGCCATAATGTCTCACTTGCGACGCCACATGGGACATCGTAAGACCGACGAGAGGCCTATATCTCTCATGTTTATGCCGTCACAAAATAGATGTCCACATCGTCAGACATGTGACACCACGAATCGACAGTGGATGTCGCACGATTGACGTGGTGTCATGTATCTCCGATGTTGACGCTATATCAATGACGGGAGGGACGTTTCACATGACGTAAAAAGACCGACGGGGGGTATATATCTCTGAAGTTCATGTTATATTAGCGATGGTAGGGACGTCGGAAGACCGACAACATGCTGGTATTAAAAAAAAAAAAAAACATTACCCATACATGGCAGCTAGCACTTTAATATAAATATAGAATCGAGCTACTATAGACATGGAATTTGTAATTTTATTTGCAATATGTGAGAGAACCACATCCCATATACTCAAGGATTCCTATAAAGCAAAGGGGATACCCAAAAACTTAAATACTTTCTCAGTGTATAACCACACTTTGCAAGCCAATCTCATCCTAACTTAGTATGTAATATCGTATCTTCATCAAATGGAGTTTAGAGCCTTAGGCCTAAGAAAAGAAATGAAAATAATCCATAGAGTTTTCCATGGTCTCGTTCTCCTCTATTAGGGTCAAAATTGTGTCATCAACGAAGTGAGCATTTACAACAAACTTCAAAATTCTTGACTTTATAGTGGAAGTGTTACATAACAAAGAAGAGGCCATATGTTTTACTCTAACTGTATTATTTGCATTTATGATTAGAACACATTATAATGTAGACATATATATATATATATATAGAATTATAGAGTGGAGATACCTTGTGTGTGCCTAAAATCACGAAAATGATTATCAAGCCAACCATTTTAGATAAAAACATTATTATTGACCAAGTCATTAAGAATTTGCAAGAGAGTTATGTACCATATTTATACAAATATGATTAAATATTCCGAAGCTTCATTATAATCATAATGACGAGTCCTAACCATTGATACATATTTGCAAAATATCATTTATGATCACCACATGTTAGTTCATATCAAGCTATGATTTGTTAATGCATACACTTAATAAAAGAATTGAATCTTGTTTTCCTGCACTAGAGTTAGAATCTATGCTTGTTTGTGGATTAGTGGCTTCTCTTGGTTAGAAATAGTGACCACCATGTCAATTTTGAGATATAAAATTTTATTTGATTTTCTCCAAAGTGAACCACTTAGCTTGTGTAGGTCACTACCCAACTTTAACAACCCTAAAGTGTGAGATATCTTTGTTGTGTAGTATTCTGGATTTCCATGTTGATAATCTAGTCTTGATCTATTGTTTTTTTTTAAAATCCATATCTATGTTGTTCAAGGGATTAAACTACACTTAGGATTACTTGACCAAATGTGAACTATAAGGTTATAAAAACTCCATTGTAAAGATGAGGTGTATGCCCAAGTAAGGTGGTAAATCTAATTCAAAATCATTATTGCCAACCTACTTTACAATTGTTTAGGGCCATAACTTGCTCGTGAGTACAATTTCTTATAAGTCTTTTTAAACCTCTCCATAAGTATGTGCACCCAAACTTTGTCACCGATTATGAATTATGGGGATGCAATGCTCGTTGTGTCAATTCCTATATTTCTCAATGACCCGTGCAAGAATGTCCTCCACTTGTTGCACATCTTGCACTTGCTTCTTATTAATTTTAACAAGTTTTTTGATTTCCTTCTATAATGTAGAAAAGTGTATGTGGGAAAATAAATATTGCAAGTTTAAAGTTGAGGAAAACTTCAAATGGGTTGTGACCTATACAATGGCGTTCAAGTTTGTTGTACTTGTGTTATGAATGCCAAATTGTCATTCCAAGTGTCTGAGTGCTTGTGATTATACAAGTGCAAAATGTTTATTATTGTCTTATTTACAACCTTTGTTTGATCATTGATATATGCAAGAAAGGTTGTGGATGGGTCAATCCTTGTATCCAATGTATTCCAAAGTGAATTATAGAACATGTTGATAAATGTTGGATCCAGGTATTAGAAATAATGGATGGAGAGAAACTAGCATGTTCGAACAAAGATGCAACAAATAGTTTGGGTATGTGTTGTGATGTAGGAGCATTTTTCCTCAAGAATAGACCTTTTTGATTAGGCCTTAGGGGTCTTTGAGTTTACCAAGGGAGTGGGTTCCCTCAATTAAAATTATTGTAATTTCTATGCTTTATTAGATTCTAGAAGGATTTGCATATGATAAGGTTAGTTTGATTGATAAAGTTTTTGTTAAGAAGGAATTGTTTTTGGAAAGGTAAATATGTAATCGAATTTGCCTTGTTAACAAATTTTGATGCTTGAAAGAGATTTAGGGATAAATGAGGGTATTGTGGATATAAGGGATCCTAGGAGTTTGTTTAGAGAGAGATTTTAGGATTTGAACCAAATTCTGGTGTCAGAATCCTTCCTTTTTATTTTTGTATACACCTAAGGGTATTGGATAAGGAATTAGACAGAGTGATCAAGAGGTGTATGTGCGAGAGAAGCCGTGTGTGGACAAAGGGACAAGAAGGAGGCCAAATTAACGTTAAATCTGGTCAATTGAATGTTAGAGGGCCAAGACAGAGGCCAAATTTGAGCAAGTGATTTCAAATCCATATTTTTAAAATTGTGGTATTTGATTTCAAGAACGAGATTCACCTTTGTCCAAAAATGACGACATGCTACTGAGTATTTGGTTTGAGGTCAAGGTACTTCTGCAACAAACTGTAAGTGCGGAATTTAAATCCCTATGTTTTGAATTCGATAATGAGGAATCATGCCAAAGGTCATTGGTCATGAGAATGAGTAAAGGTGCATCTTGTAAGGTATTTTCATTGATTGGGGTCAAATAGCAGAGGTAGTTGCAAAGGAGGAATTTCTAGGCCTTTAACACTTCTATAAATCTAATAATCCATTTATGCATAAGGCCTAATCCTTTGTACACATTCTAATGATGCCCACACCCTGGATTTTGGGTAAGTAGCATAAGTGATTTGAGGAGTTATTTTTGTCCTTGATAGTTTGAGTCTTTGTTCTTCACCCTATATCATTATAATCTTTATTTACAGTCTAATTCTTCAGATTCCTCCCCAAACCATGTCCAAGGCCTCAAGACTAATACCTATTGTTGAAATCCTCCTAATGTCATTAATATCATCATCCATATGCCAATGATATCATTGGTAGGTTATTTGTGGTGGTTTGAGATGTATTTCATGGCTCTTAACACCCGTAAGCTTTCTTTATGGCCTAAGGCCCAAGTTTCCTCACTTGACCATGTAAAGGACCCCAATTCCCATACATACTAACTCAGATCCTCCTAATGTCATTGGTATTCCCACTTGGAGGTGAAGGATACCCTTGGTGATGCCTCAAACCACCGCAAATAAACTCTTGAGGAATTAAAATTGGCCTCCTACTAGGAATATGGGTACCATTCGTGTGTTTTTCATAATGAGAATGCGTCTTAGGATCCGTACGATGGTTAAGGGAGAAAAATAAGGGTCTTGGGCCCTAAACAAATATTCACAATATTTGGTGTGTGTGTTCATTTATGATTGTAGTGGCTTGTATCCCTCTCTCCAATGTTCAATGCTTTGGGAAAGACCACCCAACTAATGGTGCCAACTATTGATGAAGCTTGTTAGGAATAAACATCAACCTACAAAACTGCTTACGCACAAGGATTATATCTTTATTCTCAATGGAACCAAATCAATATAAAAATGAAATTCCGGCAACAAAATGATCAATTACTTCAACCCTAAAGTCAATCCAACAATAATTACAATGTATTGTTATGGTAATAAGAAAAAACAGACTTTAACTCAAAATTTTAATACTATGCAAAGCTTACATACATAGTGCCATGTATGTATTTCTTAATGGAAATTAGCATATAATTCATAATGTATTCACAAGTTTCATGTTCCTGTGATCAAATTCCATTCAACTGATACTCCTATATGAGATGGGAATTCTTTAAAACTATTGTTATATGGCTATTAATTAAAACACAAATGAGATAAAAATTCACTAATATATATGATATGGATACTAATTAGAAAATATGAGATGGATGTTAATTGAAACATGGGAGACATGGCCAATAATGAACACTTACGTGGAACAACTTCACGAGAAGGTGACAATAAAACAAAACCATAAAACGCCCTATGCATGATATGCCAAAATCCATGAATGCCAAAATGCATGAAGGGAGATAAATTAAATGCATTTATGATCCCACTCGACCATTCTTTTGATGGCACATGTTACCAACTAGTGAACGGTCCATCCCATGTACATTCCCAACAAAATAAATAAGACAATGTATCGAGTTGCGTACTGTATGTATGGAATGTGTATGGCCTCCAATATATGGATATATCTTTGTGTAACCTCCAATATTCTCAATGTGCAATGTATAACTTTGAAACCTCTTCCAATTGTTGTGTATGACTAGGTGAAGGAAGCTATGACTGTGTATGGATTCAACATGAACCAAATTTGCTAGATAGAAATTAGAAATCCAACTAAAATAATGCAAAAATTAGTTAGTGGAAACCATAGATGTTAAACCTCTTGCAAATTGAATAGTGGACACAACATATATATCAGAGTTCTTCAATTTCCATTTGAGAATGAAACTATGGAGTGGAATAATAGAGATGCAATCATCATATCCATTCACTTAACACAATTGGGATAGAAATTCCATCCAAAAACCATTAACACTCTCATAACAACATATCTCCTCCTCCTTTGTATTCTCTCCTGCTCGACTGCTCTATAGTTTCTATCTGAAGAATATTTGAATAGGGTCCTGAAGGGGAGATGGTTCTTGGGAAGGACCTTTCTATCAATGAATCCATTTTCGATGTGTTTTGATATGTTGTCATAGGTGGCTAAAAGAATGTAGATATGGGTTAAATTGCCAAGGTGTCCCATGGAGATGTGATATGTAAAAGTTCTGAAGGAAATAGACAATTCATTGGGAAGAATGATAGACATTGATGAATCCTTCAAGTTAAGAACATATCAGACAATGGCTAGACTTTTAGTAGAAGTTGGCATTGGTGAAGACTTAACTAAGAGTATGGAGATAGTGGTAGGTCATATTGTCCACACTCAATTTTTGGACTATTACAAAATTCCTTTTAGATGTGTGCGATGTCATTTCTATGGTCATATTGCAACAAATTATTCTCTACCCTTTGCAACGAAGGTGTGGTGAAACAAAGCAGGGGTTAGGGAGTCAAAAGACGTAATTACAAAATTATTAGTACATTTAAAAGGGGAGCCATGTCATGATGTTGAATTAGTCTTCATTTAACAAGATTTGTCCTAAAGGGAGAACTTGAAGATGTTATCTATAATCAAAGATAATATATCTGAGATGGAAGTTCGAGAGTTGGAGAATCCCAAGATAGTCTCCCAAGAAATATAACCAAAATGTTAATAAGTTTATGTTTCTAAGGTTTGTGACTAGGTTCAAACAACCTATCAAGTATGGGTCCAAGTGGAAATCCATCACATTTAGAGGCATTAGCCATGGAAGATGTTGTACCAATTCTTTTTTTGTTTTTGTTTGCTAGTTTGTCCGTGACCTGCGAGACTAGCCCGTGGCTAACAAACTGTGACTCAGGGGCATCTAAGCTGTCAAAGTCACCCGGGGATCTCACCTGGCCTGAGCCACACCAACCCTTAACATGACTGGATTTTTTTTCCCCGCAGGTTTCAAACCGGTGACTTTAACATCACAGAGTGCCTTAACAACACACTCTGTCACCAACTTCCCTACACCTCGGGGGACATGTTGTACCAATTCTTAAAAAGGTAACGGGTAGTAGTTATATGATCCATAATATATTCGCAGAACGAAATGAATACATACTATTATCAAAATATGCTTAACACAAAATAACAAATATACAGTAAAATTGGTTTCGATTCAATAAGGAAATAAGCTTAAACTGTAAAATGTAGCAGAAACAAACTTGCTAGAATGGTGGTGGCTTATCTCTGAGAAGAGATGTGACAGCTGCGATCACTTGCAAGAAGATGATTACAATGAGGCTTTGAAGGCATTTTTACAATAAAAAAGAATGTCAAAAACCCTAGACATCCAAAAACATAACCCTAGGAGATGAAGAGCCAAAAGTCATGTGGGCCCATTTGGGTAAGTTAGTACATCAACTTCCCCGGGTTGTAACTTTTGCATACAATCTTTGTTTTAGGCGCACGATAGCCTGTTGGAAAGGTCTATCCGAGGACTACACATTTTTTTTCTATCTATCAAAAGCCATTCTGACTGTGGCAAGCCCTAAAAAACATTGTTTAGGGCCTCAAAACGGTCCCGCAAGTCAGGGACCCGAAAACTAGGGAAAAAACTGCCAAACTGGAAAACTGCCAAAATGAGCTAGTTGGAATAGGTGGGAGGCCACCGACATCCATCTAGATCATTATAATAAGTCAATTGGCATAAAGGGTCATATTGGGGTTTAGGAGTGGACCCTTTAAAGGAGACATGCCCTTAAATAGTAAAGATAAAATCTTTATTGCACCATGCATAAGAGAAAGCTTAAAAGAGATTCAATAGGAGAAGAAAAAGTCCATAATAGGGATCCTTAGTGTAAGACAAATCCCTTTGGAGGGTTTAAAATGATTGTTTCATCCATAAATAAAAGACTTTCCCTAGATAGGTTAGTGTATATTCACAAGCCAAATATAATATTGTTTTAAGAAACATCCGTAAAATGTTTAATAATGACATAACAATTCATAAACATTAAACATAACCAGAATTGATGGCTATATAAACTATGCTGAAAGGAGAAATCACACATGATTTGATGAACTAGCCGGCACAATTGGAATGGTTGCCCCCGCATGCTCCTCTTCATCTATATGACTCTCTGTTTATCTTGAGCTTCCCTCACTTGACGAGGAAAGATCTTAAAGTACCTACCAAAATCATTCAACCTCCATAAATATCTACAAAATCAATACAAGTCATATTTGTAGCGCATTATTTACTCTAAGATGCATTTTTATGAGAGTGTCAGAACATACCTGAATAATCTCCTCTTGGTTTCGAGAATAATTTATTGGAGGTGCGCGTCTAATATTAGATCAAATGACCTCCCTTGATTTGAAGTAGTAGCAACGAAGTCAACATTGACTTTGTTGTTGCTTCATTGGAACGAGGGAGGTTTGCTCCAAGATTAAACGACTCCAATAAATTATTTCCCTACTGAACAAGGCCAACCACGTGAAGATGGAAGATTTTATGG
>ML776802.1:560903-592867 GCA_009831015.1 Picea engelmannii
ATCACTCTCAATTCCCCAATACCCAATCTATTTTCTACTAGAAAATATGCATTAAAAATATTCAAAACTGATAGAATGTGATTGTAAAGCTATGCAAGAAAGCTAAGCTAAAATAACTACAAAGTTGTTTGATTTCAATTTGCGTTGAACATAAGAACGAACCATCTATATTTCATTTTTTACAAAAAATTATTTCATAGAAAATAGATTTTATAAATAGTTATTAAAATATTGTACATCATCATTTAGTTTTAGCCGACCTCTTCTTCTTAGCTCTAAAATTCCTAAGCATTTCATCAATATCAATGTCTTTGTTCTCTGGTTGCTCTTCAAAATCTGATTGTGCTTGCGTCTTGTCATGCAGAGCATGCCTAGTCGCGGGGTACTCATGGGTAATGTAGGCTGTTGTGACGAGCATCACCTACAAAAGCAAAAAATATAAAATTTAGATGACCAGTTTTTAAATATCATTGAACTAGTTTAGTAATATTAAAAAAAACACCCGCAATGTCATTATTTACCTAGTGCACTGGTCGACATCATTGGAACGGTTTCCCCTGCGTGCTCCTCTTCAACTGTATGACCCTCAAGTACAACATTCTATGCCATTGAAACCACAAACTTTATAACGACAATCATAAATGTATAAGTAAAAAAAAATAGAAGTACAAAATGTATAACTATGAAATTATTAAGTATATGATTAAAATACTATTACCTTCATGTGCCTTAGTCGTAGCATCATCGTGCGACTACACCCCAGTGGAATGAGACTGCACGGGAGAACCATCTTCTGGTTCCAAACCGCTATCAACGCACTGCTCCCCAATACTACTATTGGGTTGGTTGACAATGATGCTCCCCTGATTAAAACAAAGTTGTAACACATTAAATATATCGATGATATCAAGCATGACTGTATTATATTAATAATGAAAGGTTAATGTGGATTGAATTTTATTTACCTTATCCTGCAAAGTGGTTCTTGTTAACTGCCCCAAGCTTTTCTGGTGTTCAACTACAACTTTATAGCCGTACTTGTAACCAAGCTGGAGGTCTTCCTTCTTGGTTTCAGTACCGAACTCATCACCCTGCATTGCATAAGAGTATGCATTTTTAATGTTATTGGTTGTAATTACCTAAAAGCTTGAAGGCAATACAAATAAGATATTTGGGTACTTACAATTCTTGACTGCAACTTCAAGTAGTTGCCTTGGCCTAGCCTGTGTTGGCCACATTTGGCAAGCCTTGATTTTGTTGCCTTTGAAGTGTCAGTCAACCTATCATCAAAAGTTTCAAGAATGTTAATATATACCACACTTTTATTTAGATCTAAAAAAAATTAAAGGTATTGAATTGAAATTATAATTTACCTTATTGGACTAGAGGGTGTTTTTCCTTCATCTGTCAATTTCTTCTCTTTTGCGTCCTCGATGAGGGCCTTCCATTCCCTCTCTGGAATCATCAGAGGATGATCGTACCTATCATTTTGTTTCAAGTGCTTCCTATAGGTTTCCCATGTATATTTTAAATATTGGCCAACTGCAACGGTGGCCAAGGTTTTATTAAATGTGTCTACACCAAAAAGGCTTTCAAGATAATCCATCATTTCTTTTTTGAGGTTGGAATTTTGGGAATTCCACCTCTCCCATATGGTGGGCCCAAAAATCAGCAACGCCTTGTTCTCCAAGGCCGTATAAAAATCGTTGTTCCCTACATGCAGAAAGATTATATGATTATTAATTTAAAAATAATAATTTAGATGATTTATGTTTGTCTACATAGAGAACATGAAACGATTACATTTTTAAAAATTACCTAGGAGTTTAACTTTGTTTAATGGAAGCTCCTCCTCGTTGACCATAAATGTTCCCTTAAGGGTCTCTGTGCTGGTCACACGTCTTTCTTTAGGAAAAACATCCATATAGTTGGCCAAATCATCAGCCTCATCTCTATCACCACCTCCAGATCCTACCTATGTGGCTTCCTGGGGGTGCATGTCGTGGCTCCCACCTAATGGTGTGGAAGGTGGAGAACTGGATAGCCGTGTCCTGGCAAGTACATGAGGGCCTATGTCGGTACCCTGTGGCGTCTGTGCAATGCCACTACTACCGACACCATGCATGTCGGGGTTAACAGGATCCAAAAATCTCTATATAAGAAATAAAACATTTTTTCATTTAGATAATGTAAAACTTAAAAATCAAGCTTTCATAATTGATCTTATGACATAAAAATAAAACCACTTGAAATTATGGTTATTACCTTATATGTGTTAAGCCTTTTCATAACTTCTCCGATCCTTTCTTCGACTTCAAGAGTTTGATCTAGAATGTCTAACAAATGAGCCAATTCCTTGTTCCCTTGATTGATCTTTTTTTTTTATTAATACCATAGGGTCAGGGGATGCATACAAATCCCTTTCGCTGAGCGAATCATCATCAACATCATGGCCCGTCGACTACATATTTCAACAAAATAACTGTTATTCCAGTTATGTAAACAAATAAAATAATTGATCACCACATAAATAAAATGCACATTAAATGAAATTAGAAAATTGTTGTTCGTTTACATGTTCTGAGGCTATTGATTTACCACGATCATCTTGCCACATTACAATAAAATTAAAACCGTGATCATGATCATGAGAAATAAATTCAAATGTATGAGAAATAAAGTTAGTTTATGAATATGCATGGGACAAAAACATGGCATGCTAAAAACATAAAAGTAAAGAGTGACTAAAGAACATAATGAAAAACATAAAATACAAGAGTCATTGTTTACAGGTTGGGTAAAATACTATACGTACCACCCCCATAATAGCAACGTCTGTATATATTCAATTCAAATTGTAATCAATCAATAACTCTTCCCCTGCAACTATTGATTTTATTGCACATATGAATACACGGTTTACTTCACGCCCCTTGAATACACAATTGGGTTGCTTATTTGTGGTCGTAGGTCGTGTAATGGTTATAAATCCTGCAATATTCCCCGCTACTTTTGGTCTTCCGTCAATATAGATAATTGCTCCGTTATTTTGATCATTGTCTTGTAGCTGTATATAATTTGTAGCCAAGCCATATCTTCGCATACTTTTTGTATATTGGACTAGTCATATCCAATCTTTGTAGATATAACAGGGTCCAACATACTCCATCAATTCAATTAATCCGTCGTAACAGACCTTTATGCCATCCATGGAAAATAGCCCCAAACCATGTAATGACGATGGGGCAATCCAATATATCCTTTCGTTTACACAAAAATCAGTTTTTATTTCAGGAAGATCCTTGGGTACCCATCGTTTCACTATATGTGTGTACCTCAAGGGCACCTCGATGTCATCTATGCTCTCATGATCATAAGAACATGATCCTCCTTTCAGAAGAAAAAATTCCATGCGTCTATGGAATTTTCTTCTGATATTCTCACCTCTAGTTGATCTCTGCCTGTTAGACCTACTAGATGTCTCACTTTCCTCTATTATACTTGAACTTCCCTCACTCAATGAAGATAGATCTGACAAATACATGTTTTCTTGTACGCCCTATAACACCATCAAATGAGAGAAGCATTCAACCCGTGTTCTATACAAAAGTTAGTGAAGATGAGATACTAACATGCTATGTATAAGATGTAAGATTTAGAAATTATGGAGGAACTAGTGATGCCAATGGATCCACTTGCTAAGATCCCTTTGGCATTTTAGTAGTATGTGGTTTGAGTGTGGGATGCAAGAGGCAACAATGTTACCCTCGTGGATCCCTTTGGCATATTAGTAGATCATCCCTTTGGCATATTAGTAGATCATCCCTTTGGCATATTAGTAGTACGTGGTTTGAGAAAATTTGGTGGTAGTGAGCACTCTCAAGTAGAATCGAGCTTGCCTTGATTGTTATATGGGACTTCGTATTTCAAAGTGAAATTTTGGGAGCTAACGATTGGCATTGTTACCAGGGGAAAAGTCTGATTCCCTAGATTCAATAGATTCGATATAGCATGGTGTTGGGAAGCCCTATTTCTTTAAATCAATAGTTTCTAGTTGCTTGTATTGAGGGTGAGAGAAATAAATGGCATGCAAGGCATTTGAAGGTCTCACATGGTAACTCCAATTATGTAGCACATCCCTTTGATTGTTATGGATAGATTTTCTCTAGTCCAAGAGGATCAAGATCTTGACTACTATAGTTTTGTGCAACACAAAAGAGATATTGATGGGGGTGGTGAGCATAATATTTAAGGATTGAAATAATAGAATTGGATAGAACCCTAAGAAGGGGAGTCTTTGTCAACTCATTGTCAATGGACAATTATATGAGGATCCTCTATACAACATTTACTACCATAATTATGAAGTAGGACATCATAATTTGATATTTTTCTTGGAGATGACTTTTAACATTGTGTTATGGGTATGGGAGGTCATCCTAAACACATCTAATGCATATCTTGGGGCAATATGGAGAAAAAAAATTAAAATTTCCTCTATTTTTCTATAGTATGGACAATTTTGTCCATAACGTCGCAAGTAGAACGTTGCAATTTTTCCAATATGTAGTAGTGTGTCGAGATAAGGATTACCCATGGTACATGACATGTGTCTAGATAACCTTACTATCTTTGAGTTTATATAGTGCTAGTGTTGTAACATCACAACATGCTATTTTATTAGGCCATAGGCTATCCAATCATCCATATATACTTCTAAGAATATGATATAGGCCATCCAATCATCCCTATTCTATTGTGAATGTCATTTTATTCTTGTCCTCCTTAGCAATTCGAACCTTATGATATCCAGAGAACCCATTGGTAAGTGAGTACACTTCTTTCCCAACTACATGGTCAAAGAACTCATCTCTGAATAGTGTTAGGATCAGGTCACATAAGCAAACTTAATTTATTCCTATGGAATCCAAACATACTGTAATTTCATCTATTCATGTCCTTTTATCCTAGATCCCTTATACTCCTTAAGGAACGCTTCTAGTTCCCAGACTGTCTTTTCATACTAGTAGTACCTAATTGATTACCATATTTGTAGTGCCCTGCCATTTTGGAATTTTAAATTTCAACCTATTTTATGATTTCATATGGTTCAAGACAATTGCCACAGTCATGGGGTTGATTACATTGATCAATCTAATAAACACCCAAACACTCACTTTATTCATTGTCATGGTGAAAATTCATATTCAGACTCATGCATATTGATTGACTAATGACAATTTATGTAGTTCTAGTGATGGTTATGACAACGAGGAGGCTATCACATCCTTGACCCATGTTATGTATTTATAATAGTGATGATGATAGCAAGGAGATTATATAACCCTTCATTCATGTTATGTATATCTGACGATAATGGCAATAGAAAATGAGGCTATCCCACACCTTGAGTATTATTATATATACATTTCAATATTCTAATATGCTTCTTGTCTAAATCCATGTAGTGCATGATATACGAGATTACCCAAGCAATTTCATATGGACATAGTTGAACATTGAATTATAGATGATAAAGCCTAGGTATTTGAAGGGTGTTCCCATCAAGCAGGAATGAGATTGCTAAGAGGAGTGGAGGTCCATTCCCACCAAGTTATTTATCCTCCACCAACCTCGGAACCAAGGGTTTGGGTGAGAATGCCAACCCTTTAGTAGACGTGCTATATTATAAGATGCTTGTTGCAACTTAAGAGGATGTAATGCCTGTGTGTGACAAAGTTATAAACTTTACACGCATACATAAAATTAATATGAATTATTTAAGTCTTCAATAAAGGTTCACCCATTATCTTTGCATTAAGGGATGATAAGACATTTGGGGTCCATAATTCAAGGAGTGGTGGTGGAGATTCATATGTTCTCATAAAAGACAAGTTAGAAGGATGTGCCACTCATATTCTTATCAATAAATGAATAATTAATTGACTAAATAATCAAAAAGTAAAAATGGTATAAAGGATAGGGGATATGCAAGTTGGGAGGAGTGTTTTTAGGAATTGAAAGAATTAAAACAAAAAGAGGTTTCAATTTTTCCTTGGAAAGTGAAAACAAAGGAAATAATATAATTCTAATTTAGTGTTTGAGCTGTGAGCTAAAGATTCAAAGGATTGATGGGATTTCTTGAATGGCAAGTTTATGAGTTTGGTTACTTGAGCAATATGCAACAACAAACCCATAATTCCGTGTAAGAAACTTTGGTTTTAGGTAAGGTATTATTATTCTTTGGTTAAATTGCTTCATCTTTGTCTTACATGGCAAATTTCAGTTCCTTACATTATAATAAATTATGGAATACAAACATGCATATTGTTTTTTTTATGGAAGAAATATGTGGTATACTAAGTTATTATGATTTTTTTTATTAGTAATTAAATTTCTTGTAAAATTGTGGATATGAAAACCTTCTAGTTATGAGAAGAAATTATGAGAATTTAGTATATTTGTTATAGGTTAGAATAAATGTTCTAGTAGATATGTTAATGATTCCTAATTTCATATTTGTATTTGACTCAAGGTACTAGATGCAAATTATCAAAATTTTAATTTCAAGTTGATAAACCAAATATGAAATGAATCCTAAAATCATCAAGTGTTGGAATTTGTCATTTAAGTGTAGTGTCATGTAGCTATCTTTTAAAACATAGAGAGAGTAGTCTCTATAGAAGTAGAGAAATATGATATTGGATTCTCTTATAAGTTGATGTTGATCTTTTTAACCTTCAAGAAATCTTGATATATATGGTGGTGTGAAAAGAAGTAGAATAGGTAGAGGAGAAAATCAAGGATAATTTAGTACCCTTCACTTATGCCAACTTATATAGGAATGAGGGAAATCTTAGAACTTGGGAAATCCCTAAAATATCCAACATTGAAAGAAAAAATGCATATGAGGAATTGGGACGTCATTAAGAATACTAGAACCTAAATGGAAATGAGAGTCCATATGGATAAGAAGCTTTTGGAAAATATCAATACCTTGTTAGATGTTAAAGAATTACGGGCAAAGGGATCCCTTAAGTTACATGATGCCATAGGTCATATTCTTAGGCAATCCAATTTGGAGAAAGTAGAGGAAAACACCAAGTTGAAAAGGAGGACAATAGATTTGGAATCTACATCTATTCCTAAACCATTGCTTATGTAACCATTGGCCATTAGGACACCATATGAACAACTTGAAGACAATCCCAATATAATTTCCACAACGAAATGAGCCCAAGGGTTATTGTAGGGGGTTAGGGAGACAATTGCAACCAAAATTGAAAAAATATCGATGGTGTTGATCTATGGGAATAGATGAACAAATCCTTTGTCCTTGACACCAAAATTATTTATTTGACCAACTCTTTGAATCAATGATTTACCAACTTCTCTAAAAAGGAGATAAAATGATGGCTTAGTGATTTATTTATTGATAATTCTCGGATTGATTGATTGATTCAAGAGCAATGCATAGAATTAAGCAAAGTCCATAACGACATATTTTCCTTAAGCGTGAAATAGGAGGTCCCAATGGGACCCATGATGGGTTACATCAAGACTTGGGTTGATAAAACATTGGAAAATATATCTAAGGCCCTGTAATATTTAGTTACGAGGACAATTAGGTTTTAAGAACCTTTCCAATGACATGAGAGAGTATAAAATCATGGATTTCAAATAAGAACAAGCTCACTTCCAAATTTTCAAGTCTTCCCAAATTTTGTAAGTTTGCTCACTATAACTTCCCCTTCCATATTTTCCTCCTTGTTGTTCTTTGTCATTAGATTATTTTGTGAATTAGTTTGCTTCTTGTTTTCTTCCAGGAATTTCCTATACTATTTTAGGTTGGTGGAGTCCCATCCCAACTCCTTTGAGAGCAAACATGACCATTTTGTTTAAGCTTTTTCATTGAAATTTGTAGAGGTTGCCGCATCCCTTTACCCCATTAATGATAGAAACCCTGGTGCTCAATTTACCCCATCAATGATCATATTGACATGGTTTTCACTCTTATTACGACCAAACATACAATTGTTATCAATATCTAGGGTTTTATCACTATTTTGTTCCATCTCATAATGCAACCCTAGGCTACTAAATATCTTTCCATGATTGTTTATAGCTTATGGTTTCACTTTCCATTGAGGGCATGGTCAAACGGTTGAGGGAGAAACCATCGTGTCAAATGGTCAATTAGTTAAGTGGGTGTATGAAGGATGGAAATATTCTTTTGTGCCTCCCCCAACCAGGAAAGATGGACTAATGGATTATGCAGTTTATGACTCAGTAGCAAGGAAAAATTCACATCTGTCATACCAACATGATACCAATAGGGAGAAATGCACATCTATGATACCAACATGAAATGCAGTCGATGACTCAACAATAGGGAGAAAAACTTACCGATTTTGGCGACATTGCTCGAGCTAGGGATCCTCTGTCGCTCGAGCTAGGGATCCTCTATCTCCAATGTCACTCGAGCTAAGGATGGCAGTCTCCTCTGTCTCTAATGTCCCTCGATCTAGGGTTGATGATATCCTTTGTCTCCAATGACACTCGAGCTAGGGATGAGTGCATTCTCCTCTATCTCCAATGTTGCTCGAGCTAGGGCTGACAGTCCCCTCTGTCTCCTAGTTTTTCGCTCCTGTCAGGATATGTTTTACGCGAAGAGTGTCGAGGGTCGCTCCTATCAGGATATTTTCCACAGGAAGAGTGTCGAGCTGAGCTAACTCTGTCTCCATGCGGTGATCAAGACTTAACAATGGGCGTGGGGATGGTTTTTAAATTTCGTTATATAAATCATGGGTTGTTGCAAGTAGTTTTATATAGATTTAAAATTTCTCTACTAAAGCCATGGTTTATTGATCCATTTCCCAATTTTATTTTCAACTATTTAGACCACCTCCCAAAGTTATTTAGTATAATTACAGAAAGAAAAGGGTATACATAAACATTTGAAAACTTGTCTTGGACAAATCCAAGACCACCTTTGGCCTTCAATCTAGCTAGGAGGTAGACACCAACTATATCCATATAATTAGTTTTGGCCCATTGATTGTTGGACCAATATGTGATGCAAAAATTCAAAAGTCGCTCCATGGTGTCTAGGAATATTTCTCTTCAATAATTTGGTGGGGGGGAGAATGATTTATCCAAAAATTGATCATTAAATAGCTTTCCAACAATACTAGGCTTGGGTACTAGAATTCCTTTGATGAAGCGTTAGATCACCTTAATATATAAAACTATCCTAGTTTTGCCACAACAATCACATATAAGGTTAGGGTCAAGGGACAACCCTATCTTAAGGATGGAAATATGTCTATGTGTTCATACATACATCTATTAATGGAGAGACAAGAAAAACACATCATTAAATAAATATTTAACAACACTAAAAAAGAAGAGACAAACTCTAAGGACTTCAACATGGCCATAATAAAATTCCCATACCTGTTGATGGGAGTGTTTGTACAATGAGTACTACCTAGTCCCCACTAGTAGATTTATATGCTAGTGACATACACGAAGAAAATGAAGTTTACTTTATCTACCCAAGCAAAACAAGAAATTCATCTAGGGACTTGAGAGAGAAAAGTGAATAGGAAAACCCACAAACTTGTGCCCCTTGATGGATCATCCAAACATAAATTTGAACTAGAGGAGAATGAGGATGAGGAATAGCTCCAAGTGATTTGCACATAAGACAAGAAAAAACACCTTCTCTACTTTGCCATTGAAAAACCCTGGATATATATTTCTAAAACAAGATGGAAACATTTTTTAACTATTTGATTGATTCAATGAGACCAAATCATTAAAATCAACATTAAACCAAAAACACACAAATATAGTGGGGAAATAAGGGAGATTCTATTATAAGTCGAAGAAAATATTACATCAATTGATCATACCTTGCATATGCATGAGATGGATCCAACACTCTTCTCCTTGGGTGTAGATTCATTGGAAAAATAAATGAGGAATCCCTTCATCAACATGAGGTAAGAAGATAACTAATGAATTGGTAAGACATAGTATCATTTGGAAGGAACAAGCCAAACACTAGAAAGGTGACATGAAACTTTCCCCAGAGAAATAAGGAAAATATTGACTTGGGAAGCAACTATTTTTGAAAGTAAAGTTTAAACCATGGGGAGATGAATCAACAAAGGTTAGAAATAATATAAAAAGGAGAATGATATTTTATAGTCGATTATGGGTGATTCAAAACACAGTTTTGGTCAACCATTGAGGTAAACAAAACTCAATGACCATTATGACTAGATGAAATGACACAAATGGGTGACGTTACGAAGATGCTCTAGCCAAGTGACACTAATGCCTTCCTATACAAGACTCGCGGGGACTTAAAAAATTGGGAAAAGTTCCTAATTCACAATAGTTTCTTTATTTCCCTAGGTTTTGTTTTTTAAATGATTTTTTTGGATTTTATAATTTTATGAAGAAAGAATCAACTAATGATAGAGATAAGAGGTGGACACTAACTTTGAAATAAATTGGGTTTCCAACCATGCAAGGAAACATACGATCAAAAGAAAGCAAGGTGACATATACACAAAAATCAATTGACACCCAAGTGCATGCCTCTCATTTAATGGCGATGGTTTGGATGCGATTGTCGTAGAAATGAAACAAAATAATAAGCAATAGATGGAAGTGAGTAAAAACAATAATGTGCCAAAAACAACTAAATGAAGGGGTGGGAGCCCCCATGGAAATGGTTAGAAGTAGATTACATATGAGAATGAAGCTACATGGGCTCTTGGTGCTAAATATTATTAGGACAGTTGCCAAATGGAAAAATGGTGCTAATCTAGGGTAACCCATCATAGGAAGGCTCCACCATTAGATGTGTGCAAAGTGAAGAAGATGGAATAATGTACCAATGTTCAATAGGGATATTCCTAGGGCAATTTTAAGGTGGAAAAAGGTTTAAATGCAACAATGCAGAGGGAAATGATCCTAATTCTATATGAAAGTTCAAGAATATAGCTTACTCATCTGAACATGGCTAAGAAAATTATCTATAGGTACCATAAAATTCAATGCAAGGTATTGCACCCAAAACAACAACTGGAAAGTCATATTAGATGATTCATGTCAACACGAAATAGTTTGGCAACATCTCATTCTATGGAAACATCAATAATCTTAAGTATGGCAATTTAATCCAAGGTATCTTCTTCAAGTTAGAGGTGTTGTTGGTAGAGATGAATCAAAATGATCAATATTTCCAAAGGGATGGAGTATAAGGGAATGATAGTGGAGTAGATAGACCTAGGGTGAAAGTCAATATGAGAGCCATTATGGAGGCTATCCTAAGGACTATATAAAAAGGTCATGGCCTCTAAGAATTTATCATCGTTAGGAAAGATCATAGTCGAAGAAGTAGGACCCGACACTTTTGCACATAGGGGGTGAAATTGGCTTTCTTACCCTTATAGATAAATGTCCAGTTTTAATCTTTGAGCCTAAGTCATGAAAATGAGTCAAAGGCTCATTCTTTATGGGAGTTGATATTAAAAAAATGGTGGAAGTGGCCACATAATTCAATTGTGAAGGAGTTTTGTCCAACTAAATAGTAGGGATAGACTATGTATAATCCACTAAAGGTGATACATTATCTTCGGTCAAATGTGGTTGTGGATCATAATATGAGCATTGATTGATGGTGACAATGAATCCTTCATGTGGAAATTGCATCACAAAAAGAGTAAGGTGTTACGAATTTCATGATGTAAATACAATTGTGCCTAAGAAATAAGTTGGATTTTGTTGGCGTTGTCACAACCACTACAACAATTAAAACAATGTTACCACCCAACTCAATTGGGGGATTAAGAAAAAATCTTATTGATTCATATGGTCTACCATCAAAGACTCATAACTCGATCATTGGTGGAATGATAGCAAGAGATCTAAAGTTCCACCAAGAAGACAAGGACATAATGTAAGAGGAGGCTCCTTTATCCACTATACATTGATGCAAAATGATATTTTGAATGATGACCCTTATGTGGAAAGGAGTGGAGGAAGGGAGATGTAGCATCATTAGGTGATCGAAGTCAAATGTAATTGAATTATAATATGAAGGGGTCACAATTCTATTTGACTTATAATATGAAGGGGTCACAGTTCTATTAAAACAAAATGAGGATGAGATGGGTCGATATATATAGTGGGGTTGTGAGTGATCTTTGAGTATAAATATGAAGGAATGAATTTATCTTGGTCTAGAGAATAATTTATTCTCTACTAAACAAGGCCAACCATGTGAAGGTGGAAGCTCATATGCCCCCCCCCCCTTCACATCACTCTCAATTCCCATATCTATCCATGTCAAATTTCGGTGCATACAAAAACATTTTGAAAAAATTTCAAAATTGGCGAAAATTCACAGGTCATCGTTGCCCATCATGTACTCTAGCCCTAGTACAATGTCTTTTAATAGTTGTTTCCTTTAAAATTCGATCGAAAAAATTAAAATGAAATGAGGATGATATGGGTTGATATATAGAGTGGGTGTGTGAGTGATCTTTGAGTATGGAAACCCTCCCATATCGTCAAGGCATGCAAACAATCTATCCATGTCAATTTCAGTGCATACATAAACATTTTGAAAGATTTCAACGTTGGCCCCATTCACAGGTTATTGTTTCCCATCATGTACTCTAGCCCTAGTACAATGTCTTTTAGTTGTTTCCTTTAAAATATGACCGAGATGCACATCCCCGCATCTAGTACTGCAAGGGCATGCAATAAAGTCGATAAAGAGGTACTTGATTAATCGCACAATCTTCAAGTTATTTTATATATTTGTTTTTTTCTCTCATCTAAGTACTCTTTTGCTCCATAAAGAATATTAGTACAAAATCATTATTTAAATACGAAATCTCATCTATCGCCTTCTTCTTGCCACAACCAAAATCATGGGCCTAATTGGCACGGTGTTGGTCTTGAACGACACAAACGATGAATATAAAGACTGGGTGTGTGAGTGATCTTTGAGTTTGGAAACCCTCCCATATATTCAAGGCATGCGAACTATCTATCCATGTTAAACTTTGGTGCATACAGAAACATTTTGAAAAAAATTCAACATTGGCCCCATTCACATGTCATTATTTCTCATCACATACTCTAGCCCTAGTACAATGTATTTTAATATCTGTTTCGTTTAAAATTCGACCGAGAAAATTAAAATAAAACGAGGACGAGATGGGTCAACATATAGAGTGGGTGTGTGAGTAATATTTGAGTCTGGAAACCCTTCCATATCGTCAAGGCATGCGAATAGTCTATCCATGTCAAATTTCAATGCATATAGAAACATTTTGAAAGAATTTCAACGTTGGCCCCATTCATAGGTTATTGTTGCCCATCATGTACTATATCCCTAATACAACATATTTTATCTATTTCCTTTAAAATATGACTGAGACACATGACATCCCTGCATCTAGTACTACAAGGGAATGCAATAACGTCAATAAAGAAGTACTTGATTAATCGCAAAAGCTTCAATATCAGTTTTTTCTTGTCTTAGTTTTTTTCTCCCATCTAAGTACTCTTTTTCTCCATAAAGAATATTAGTACAAAATCATTATTTAAATATGAAATCTCATCTATTGCCTTCTTCTTTCCATGACCAAAATCATGGGCCTAATTGGCATGATGTTGGTTTTGAACAACACCGTCGATCAATATAAAGAGTGGGTGTGTGAGTGATATTTGAGTCTAGAAACCCTCCCATGTCGTCAAGGCATACAAAGAGTCTATCCATGTCAAATTTCGGTGCATACATAAACATTTTGAAAAAAATTCAACGTTGGCCCCATTCACAGGTCATTGTAGCCCATCATGTACTCTAGCCCTAGTACAATGTCTTTTAATAGTTGTTTCCTTTAAAATTCGACCGATAAAATTAAAATGAAATGAGGACGAGATGGGTTGATATATAGAGTGGGTGTGTGAGTGATATTTGAGTATGGAAACCCTCCCATATCGTCAAGGCACGTGAACAGTCTATCCATGTCAAATCTCGGTGCATACAAAAACATTTTGAAAACATTTCAATGTTGGCCCCATTCACAAGTCATTGTTTCCAATGATATACTGTATCCCTAGTACAATGTCTTTTAATAGTTTTTTCCTTTAAAATTCGATCGAAAAAATTAAAACGAAACAAGGACGAGATGGGTCGATATATAGAGTGGGTCTGTGAGTGATATTTGAGTATAAAGATGAATGAATGAACCTCTCTTGGTTTCGAGAATAATTTATTCTCTACTAAACAAGGCCAACCATGTGAAGGTGGAAGCTCATATTGCCCCTCCCGCCCTCACATCACTCTTAATTCCCCAATACTCAATCTATAAAATAGAAAATAAACAAAAGAAACATAGTAATCATGCATAGAAAATACCAAAACAAAAATGAAATAAAACTTAAAAACATGTAATTAACCGACATAAAAAATTATTTAAAGAGAATAATTCATACAAATTAAAATATCTAGTTACATACCTCATCCAACGCAACATTTGTATCATCCTTCTTCTGTATATTCTTCTTGATCATCCAACTTAACATCTGTATCGGCATCTGGTTCATAAACAATGTTGAAAGGATTGATGATATCATCATCATGATCAATGTCATTTTCGAGCATATCTTCATCGATATCATCATCAAGAACTGATGCATTGTCTCTTGCGCCTAGTTCATCTTCTTTGTCTTCTTCATCTGTCGACCCATATTCTTCCTGCTCTAGCTCTTCATCATCTTCTTCATATACAATATACTTTACTGGCCTTCCTCTTGGATCATATCTAACAACAAATGACCAATCCCTCTTACCTGGAACCTTTGAGTAAAAGACTTGTTCACATTGACTTGGAAAAACATAGCGGTCATTTGCTTTTTCAAAAATCGTTGTTTTAATCATCAAAAAATCGTTGGCATGTTGAATAATAGTTCTTTCCTCATCATGTTCATGCATTCGTAACCTATACCATTTGACATCGAACAAAACTCATTTGAAGGGATTTAAAGTCACACTCAATTATATCATTCAAAAACCCATAATATCCATTTTTAGATTCTCAAGGACGTCTGTCACTCCTAGAGGAAACATTAATGACATGGAATACTACAGTTATCCCACTATCATAAGTTTTCCTAGTTTCATCCAATTGTTTGATGCAAAATTTATGACCATTGCACCACATAGCCCTGTGGTGTTTCAACTGTAATACGCCAGACATGTAAAAGATGCATTGTCAATCAATAAAAAATAAATTTATATAACTTGGAAAGTATAATATGAAAAAAAACACCTACAGTCACATTAATATAATATAAAATAACTGAATAAAATGGATGAATTTTCTTGCCTTTCCATCTTTCAAACAATATGCTAAATCTATTTCCCTCTGCGTAACATCAGAATCTCCATTACGATGAGCTTCTCTAATCAAATTCAGACAGTTCTTTCCATGATAACCTACCGCCATGACATTGTTAACATCTATCAATCCATACCTTCATCCAGTCAAGATTATTTGCAATGTATAAATGCTGTGCATCCCAATCTTGAACAACTAACTGATCAACAAATCACAATTCACCAATATTAAATATTAGTTATAACCATGGTAAATATTAATAAGTGATGAAAGAATAAATATTAAATGAGTATGATCATATACAAAAAAAAAACGAAAAAATTATATTTATTACAAATATCCACAATTTAATTACCTCTCACTTTCTTCATTGTACCTTTCCCCAACAACCGCTCCCCTTCAAATTTTTTAATGGAGTTCACATCCCAAATGCAATCCATTGCATGCATATCTTGCGTTGCTAATTTAGGAAGATACTAACTAATACACACCATGGATTCATATACCATATATCCCTCCACCATAGAACCTTCAGGACATGCTCTTTGTCTAACCAAAGCCTTCAATGATTTCAAGTGCCTCTCCACCATCCACATTGACCTTGTGTGTACAAGTCCACACATTTCAATCTCCTCAACTTGGTGTATGAAGTAGTGTTCTTGTGCATTGAAAAATGTTGGAGGTAGATACTTCTGCATTTCACACGTTACCCGAGAAATTTCTCTCTTCCAATACTTTATATCATCTTCATGGATTTCTTTCAATGACAACCATCTACAGATCATGACGCAAGAAAATAACATGTTTCAACAAAACATAATACATATTACATTATAAGTAAAACACATGTCATTAAGTACAAAAAAAAACTGAAGTCTTTTTGCATTTATATTGCAGCTACTTACCTCATGTATTTTCCAAGATCATATGACACTTGTTTGACGTTGTTTTCAAAGTCGTTTGGGAGAGATAGAGGTAGAACATACTATAACAATAAAAACAAATCGTTACTTGTTTCAAAACTAGACAAAAAAAATAAAAATCTCAAAAAATGTAGACGACCAATATATAAATATGAATACTAAAATTATTAATTACCTTAATGAAGGTATGCCAATCATGTGTTTTTACCCCACCAAATTCACCTTTCTTCATTAAGATATTCTTTATATTTGAACAAAAACCTGTGGGAAATTTAATTCTTTGAATGACCTCTTTTACACCATTTTTTTGTTGCTTTGTTAATAACCATGGAAGGTTATTTTGGTCTCGATCGCTATTTGATCGGATCACACTTTGCATTGCATGATTGGCTTCCTGAATGTCATTACAAATTTTGACAATTTTTTCTTTATCCCTCCTGCCATCTATGATTCGCCATAATGTTTCTGTCACATTCTTCCCGATATGCATTGTATCAAACAAATGAACTATTTTTAGCTCCTCATAGTAAGGCAACCTCATGAATTCAGTGGGATAACATTTCATTCCTCGTGGAAGCCCATTATTACTACCTTCACGACGACGACATTGATGAAGCATAAAAAAATTCAGAACACTATTTATCAAATACGGTAAAATAAATTGAATAATTAAAATAAAATTTCAAAACATGATTCCATTTACGATACATAAAAAAAAATGCATACCTCGATGATTAATTATGTCACACTCCAACTTCCATAGGCGAGGTGCCATTCTTTGTGGTTTTAGTCCAGTCTCTTATTTCCCATTGAAAATATTTTTTTTTCAGTAGTACGATACTTATGGTTCTTAGAGAGGAAGTGTCTATACTCATCAATCACCTCCTTTCCTAAACTTTTTGACTGACGAGATTTCATCTTAGAACCACAAACTGGACATGCAAATTTACCCTTTGTTTGAAGACTTGCAACCGATGGATTAATGTGAATTATTAATATACAAAAGGATTATTTAAACAACATGCATGATATATTCAATTTATTATATACTATTCAAGTGTGCAATATGGAATGTTACATACCACAAAAATGTGTTAGTCCCGAGGCATCATGAATTGTCCATAAAAGTATTCCATGACATTGAAATCTTTTCTTCCCAATTGGTTTACAGACGTCATACATACTTATGCCCTCCCATAACTTTAGTAGCTTGTCGATAAGAGGTTCAATATACACATTCATATCTTTAACTTGGTACTTACCTAATTTTTTGAAATTACACGAAATTACTATCATGGTATGTATATATACGTAAATAAATAAATAAAAGATATTATGCAAAAAAAGAGAAAAATGAAAAATTTAGATTAGAAAAATTAATGTAAACAAATACCTAGAACAATCATTGTCAACATTATGTACTCCCTCTTTATTGACATTCAAGGAGAGATGTTATTGTTGATAACAAAAATAGGCCACACTCCAAATGTTAAGCTCTCCAAATGGATTAGCACCGTCAGTTGCCAATGAAAGCCTAACATTACGAGGTTCATTTATAAATTCTAGCCATTTTGCAACAATTTCCTTAAATGCATAACTATCTGCAGGCATTCGAAGAACGCCATATTCAATTCTCTTTTGTGCATGGTAATCCATAAACTATGCTATTCTTTGGCACCTAAACAATTGCTGCAAACGTGGAATTATGGGAATATGCCGGAGAACCTTTCGAGACACCATTTTTGTTACTTGATTGGTTCAATGTCTACTGATACCACATACCCAACATTTTGTTTTCAACGCTTGTTGTCCATAATGTATAATATGATCATCAGGACATGCATCTATACTTTGATACTCCATTCCAATGTTTTTCATAATGGCATGTAAATCTCGATATGTGCGAGGTAAAATATTTGACGAGGGTAACAAAAATTCTCCTAACAATCTAAAACATAAAAAAATAACTAGTTAATGTAAAGAGTAGTAATTGTAAATATTGCATTTTTATTTTACACATTAATTAACACTAAAAAAAGGGGGAAAAGTCAACCTTTATGTAGATGTGATAAAACATATTACATACCTTAGGATCTGTGTCATACAAGTGTTCGACAAATGATTCGTAACCTTTACGTTCACCAGCAACAATGTAGTGGAGAGAATATTTTCTCTTGACCCTTTATAAAGTCATTTATTTTCCTTTTCAATCAGAGGTTCATCATAAATACCATCACTATTGCCCCCATGATTGTAACACACCCAACCCCTAAATACTCTTTTAAGGGGTGGGGCATCATAATTTTGTTTTCCTTAACTATCTCAAATCCTAATTCTGGGATCTCCATCATCTTCTGCTCACCATGAGCTTTCTAACAGTCACCACCATACTGAAATATGAGTTATGGTTTGGAGGTTATTACCTCCCTAAACTCTTCGGGCGTTATTAGTCAAGGGCCATGTGGCATCCACGAGGGTCCATCTCATACATATCATCCAGGATTCCCCGAAGCCCCGGAGCTCCCAACGCCCCTGTATCTATGGTGGATATCCATCCACCATTAAATCAGACGACGGATCTTCCTCCTCGTTAAGGCATACACCTAAGGATAATTCGATGTTTGATGCTTCAATGTTGAGCACCCCTTTTATGTCTACACACGAGACCTCCGGGAGTTCCGAACTCCCAAAGTCTCTTAAGCTTGCCACGTGGCTCCGGCTTTCGAGCCTTTCGGCCTCTCAATAATACTACACCCCAAATCCTCCAGAGTCCTGAAGTCCCAGACTCCTAGAGTCCCGGTCACTTCACCAACCACTTTGGCTATGCAGGCACGTACCAGAGGCTAACACGTAGCAAGGGCCAGGGGTGACATGTGTCACATTCCAGTAGCGTATAGGGTCTACAAAAAGCACAAATCGAGGTGAAACGTGGCACGTCGATCGTGGGTCCATGTCACCCTGGTAACATCGAATTACCACGTCACACCAGACTGACAACCTTCTAACATCCCTTAGATTTCATGGTCGAGATCCGACCACGTAGACCCATAGATCTATGTCTCCCGTTACTTCAGGAATTCAACGTTCGAGAGTTTTGCGATGAAAAATCCTCTTTTCTCTCGGAGTTGGTCAACGTAGAGCTGACCACAACGTAGATCTGAAGGTTAGGAAAAGCATTGAAGCATCCTCGGATCGACGACTCACGTCACTTCGGGATTCAGAGCTTATCAACACACTGTTGAGGAAAATATATGAAATGATCTTACTCAAACATTTTCAGATCCTTCTTGGCTAAAGAAAAATAGAGAGGAATATCACCATATGTTTATAGCCATCAAAATTGATATCCTAATTCACAAGTATTGATTACAAGTGCTTAGGCTGGTTTTTTGATAGATAAAAGATTGCTGAAAAATTCATTATTTATGTAATTTTCTGAACATAACAGATGTTGAAATAAATATAGAGACATAAGTAAAGACACCAAGTCAATAATAAAAATAGATGAGACATAAAGAAATAGTTTATTTCATTCCAATTCATCAAAAGAATCGTTCTCTTTACAAAATTTCCTGAGGAAGTTTTGGACCAAAGTCAAACTTAGATGTCCCCGATGAAACATACAAAAGGACTTTTGACAGAAAGTAAAAAACTGAACTTTAAAAGCTGGATTAGCTTACCACAGATTGATGCCCACTCGACTCTGCACAATAGCCTTTGTCAGTCATGAAATTTAATTCACAAATAGACAAGTCTACACAAACTATCAAAGATAGATCAACACCTCTGAAAAACAAGTGTCTGAATGATGTAATTCAGCCCTGAATCTTGTTGTCTACAATAGGACCCCGCTATCATAAAAAAGAATTAGGCTTATAATGAATTACAACATGAATGAAAACTGAATTATCTCAACAAAACTCAAAGAGCAAAACTTAATATGCTTCTCCTTCTATTCTCCCTCTTGTTCCTCCTTTTCCTTTTTCCTTTAAGAAAATTAGAATTAGTTGAAGTAGTTGAACTACTTCTTTAGTTAAGTTAACTAAAATGCAACCAACTTTTTAGTCAAGGGGGAAAAGTAATAAAATTATAATAAGGGGTTTTAATAAATAATAAGTAGTTGGTGGGACCCCTTGTGACTCCCTTTAGTTCTTTAACAATCACAACACAACTAGTTAATCAAACAAAACATCCTTCCTTGTGACTCCCATCATCACTTTCATATTTTGACAATTTATATCAATGATAATTGAAATTATTTCCAAAATATATTACCCATATATCCAAAAAAAGAGTGTGTTGACCAAAATTTCAGAAGTCAACTGTTCTCAACAATTAATTAATAAAAACTTAAAAACCATATATGCCACTCTAGGAGGCAATATTTCCCTTGTTGTTGTTGTTGTCACCTTTTGATCTCTCTGAATTTGCCTTAGGCTGTGTGGAGCCTTTATGCCTAATCTCACTAATCACATGAGAGCAATCATCTCTCAAATGCATGCGGGAGGACACAGATTTGGCAGAGTCATTTGAGGGTGCGGAAGGGGCATCAACGAATTTTACATTGTCACGAGCATGGTGGGCCTCGGTTTTTAACATTTTGCTTGCATGACAAGATTGTACTGGTGAGTGGATAGGGGCATCTTGCACAATTTGATTAATAGGTGGAGGAGCAGGTAGAGACAAGTTAGGCTAGCCACGATGTTGGGAGACTGTCGAGTGGACAATCTCTTGCCATCCGTCGTTTTTGGGGACTTCAGGTTGCAGTGAGACATGAGGGGGCACTGAGATACCAGGGACCTGTGGGGCTTGGAAGGGAGGCCTTTCAGGACTAGGTTGAACCACTCCTTTCCCAATCCAATTAAAAAATCCAGCTTGAAATAGCTGGCCTAACTCTTGCGAGTCTGCATCAAAGTGTATACAAAATATTGGCCTTCTAGGGCCCCTGTTCCAATTTCCTCTTCCTCGGTTACCCCGACCATGGCTACCTCTGCTGAAAAAACTCATTCCTGTATGCATTATTGATTAGCAAATAGTTTCTTTAACAACCATACATGACAACTCTTTTAAATATGAAATAAAACTTGGCTCAACAACATATCAGACTCATGCAATCCAATCCATACAAATAATTTAATAGTTGTCAATGAGCAGGGGGTGAACAAGGGTTCTGGGATATGTGAGGGGTTGTATTGAGCGAACAATGTTAAAATAAGGGGAAAAAGATCATGATTACTGCTCACGGACATCAAACAATCAACTGTATCATAAACCAAAAGAATATATCACTGCAATTCATCCCTGCGATCCTTTAACTGTCATAATACATAATTTATCTCAACTATAATTAAATTTTAGGAACAAGGAGTGGATAGTGAATATGGGAAGGTGAGGGGTATTGTAATGTGCGAAAAGTGAAATAATGGTAGGGAAAAAAGTGAATATTGTTCGTAAAATTGATTAAATAATCCATAAAACAGTTATGTATTTAATGCAAACGATCCAACACCAATTAGAAAATTATTGTGACCAATTAAACAATTACTGTGTGTTAAAACTTTTTCATTGTCCCACATTTGAATCTTCAACCCTTTTATTAACACAATGTATCATCATACTCAGAATCACCATGCCTTTCAAACTTCCTGTTAATAGAATTATGTTTCTTTTCATTTCCTTCCCTTTCATATTTAAAACAAAATCAAAGGAACACACAGTCATATTGCTTTAACTCTGTTTAGCATATAAAAATATCAACCATTGCCAATAGTTTGTAATTTCTCAAAACAAACATAGACACATGTCTCTTCTTGAGTTGAATGGACTCTTTTAAAACTTTCCCAATCTCATTCTTTTGACAAGATTAATCAATTAAATTTGCAATGAACCCATAATACAAAACTCGTCCTTCATCTTTGGTGGTGCAATAAAAAAAATGATGCATGATGTCTCCATAAACCAACACAGTAAACAACCAAGTCACAATCATCAACTTTCCAACTTGCAATAATCCCGATCGGGACAAATTAAACACACAACAACCACCAACTTCAATTGATACCATGTTGTAGGAACACACAGACCAACACATAATGAAAAGAGGCATCTGTGTGACTGTACATTACCGTTTACTCCCAATCAACCAATTTATAACAATGCATAGTTATCAATTCAACTGTCACAACAAAAGGAGGCAACGACTGTATATCAATTCTCATTTCCAATTACAACTCTCCAACAACCTGATCAAATAGAGACGAGACAATAATCAAAGCCACTGTCAAACCACTCAACCAACTTATGATAGTGAATAATATACCCGACAAGAGTGCAACTGGTTGGGTTTATCAAAATCGGGCTCTGTAACTATGAACACAAGAATAATCAAGGGTTCGCTTGATCACCAAAACACAAGGAGACTGGAGGTCGACCAAATCAAAAATAGGTGAGAACCTTCGAGACAAGCACGGTGGAACCACAAGCCTTATAACCCTTAGCTTTGTAAAATAGGGTGACATTTCAACAACAGGTAGGGTAGGCCACAATGTATAGGAGCAAATATTTCTCACTGGAGAGTAACTAATACCAAGAACGTGCAGAGTCATAACCCTCACGGTCTTCTCAAGAGTCTAACCACTTAGAACAATGTCGATGGAAATGTAGAGTTGAACCACTTAGAACCCTAAAGCATACTTCTTGGCATAATGGCCACCCCATAACCAACTATGGTGATGCCAATACCACAAAATAAGACCACGACTAGGTGAAAAAGATATATAGTGACCAAAAGGTGGTTTGAAACATACACAACAACCCCATAGCACCGAATACAACCGGGTGTGGTCACTATTAATTGTGAGGCCGCCAACAAGGCTAAACAGAGTGAAACCCTCCAATGAAATACCCATAAAGACAACATAGAGCCATCACAATTTCCACCACACAGAACAACCAATGAAATCACAACTTCAACCATCAATTTTTCCATTTGCAACGAATAACACACACAGTCATTCCAGAGAAAACACCACGCATTTACACAATTTCCAATCTCAAGAAAACACATACCAACACATTATCGAGCCAACGTTCATTTCATACACAGAGTGAATTCATGGATGGGCGAAAAGAACCATACATGTAACCAATGGCTTTAAAAATGCAAGTTGGTAGAGCAATTCCTTCCACGCCTGAATCTCGGAGATTAAACATAGCAAAACCAAATGAACAATAACCATGCTGGGGTGACGTCCCATTAGGAGAAGTATGGAGTGACGTGCATTTACTACACGTCGCTTCCATCCTTCATTTCATTCAATTTCATAGTACACGACAACCAACCAAAACCATACAATTAATCCATGCCATTAATTCCATTTATCGAAACTTGCACATATTGCTTGCCAATTGCGCCACCCCAATCCATATTAACCATTTACAAAACCATACGATAACATATATCAAATGCACCCAATGTAACTCAATACAAATCGTACAACCACTAACATTGCTAGTTAGGACAAACATTAATACTTTTTATTTCATTTGCACATAGTATAACATAGTTCCCTTTTATTGGATTTATTCCATATTGCTCTTGTCTCTTGTTGTTACTAACATGTGTCTTGTGCAAGTGTAACAGGTAATGAATCATGGCGACAATGGCAATGTAATAACATTAAATATAATCCATTCATAACATGGAATTTTAGAGCTTAGAATAACAGAATCAACACATCAAATGCATTATCCATCTTCCATTATGTCGCAAACAAAACCAATATTTCATCATCAATCATGTAGAACCCTGTAAGCAACATTGAAACAACAACATAAAATGTGTGATAAGACTATTTTTGATGATCAAAATCTGGACCAGGGGGCAAAAATTTGCTCAAATTTCAAAGTGCTCGGATTGCGACAAAAACGGTGCCATTGCGTCTGTCTCGTCTTCCTGATTCCGGTGGTATATTTACTTTCGCAAACAGAGTCTGTATGGAGAAGATATCGTGATCTGTTCGTCGAGCCAAACAGGCAAAAAATTGATGCTGATTGTACCTGTCCGTACAGGACACGTGGCAGGCCGTACAACATACGTGGCATGTCCGTACAGGACACGTGGTAGGACCGTACAACATGCGTGGCAGGTCCATACAGGACACGTGGCGGCTCCAGGGCGTGACACGTGTCATGCATTTATGGACTTTTCATCGTATGATTTGACCAATCTTGAAGTGACACGTGTCACCACTGGATGGGTGACACGTGGCACGGATGACGTCAGCATTTGACGTGGCGGCCGTACAATGACGTGGGATAATCAACGGTGACAAGTGGCAAGGTGACGTGGCGCGTTTTCATTGGTTGATGTTGGCGAATAGCAGGTTGACATGTGTCCGGTTGGAGGCGAATAATAAGGAGACACATGGCCCAATCGGAGGGCGCCACATGTCCCCCTCATTTTTGGTTATATGGTTATATAAAAGTTTGTTGGGGTCCGTGGGGTTCGACCCCCGGACCTCCCCCCATGTAACGCTTTCACACACCTCCGATAACCGTTATGCCACCTATTGTTTCTTGTTATATGGGTTGGCACATTGATATTTAAGTTTGAAAGTTGTGTTATGCGGAAAGGGGCGCGGGCCGGGGCATAGCCCCGACCCATGGTTCCATTAAACTTTCATATGACCGGAGTTTAACACCTGGAGCGCGTGGATTTAAATATATAACCGTGGCTCTATTTTTACCATACATAACCATGTTATATTATATGGTGTGCGGGCTTATAAAACTTGTATCAAACCGTGTTATATTATATGGTGGGTTTGTATTATATGCATATATAACCGTGTTATATTATATGGTGTGCGGGTTTATAAAACTTGGCCCGTAGTTTTGAGCGCGAGACTTTTTTAACATATGGTCTCATGTGTTGCGCCATGTGCCCGAGACCTGGAGCGGGAGTTACACGGTTTTCAAACCGTTAACCACTTTTTGGCCCTTTTTATTATGGAGCGCGGTCGTATGACCCAGGTGACCGAATGTTAGGCGGTTGGGGGCTGGAGGTGCCCTAACCATCCTATAGTTTGCACGGTTATTCGGAACCGCTCGGTGCTGGGTTTAAACGCACGTTTTGGAGCGTGTTCCAGGTTCATGCACACAGAGGTGCGTTTTGTAGAACCAGTTCCAGCAAAGTTGAAGGAGAAGAATGGAGGAGGTCTAACTTTCTCAGTTTTTGGCCGATTGAGGTGCCGTAAAAGCCCAGCCAGGGGTTTTTGGACGTGTTGGATCCATTGGTGTTGTTTTCAAGGCCATTTGAATACTTCTTCAACAAGTTTTTCACCATTGAAGTTCCAGGAAGCTCCAGGGAGCTTGAAGCCCTATTTGATGGAGGACATGGTTTGGTGAGCCTATGTTTGTTTTCTGTGAATGAATAATCATTTTTGGCTAATTGATGTCCTCTGAACACATTGGGACAGGTTTCAGAGGCTTTTGAGGACTTTTACAGGTGTTTTTTCCAAAGAGAAGCTCAGGGAAGCTTATGGCCACATGTAGAAGAGGTCATGCATGGATGAGCCATGATCCGTTTTTAGAGTTCTATTAGTCATTTTTGGGGTTTTTATGTGTTATGATCTCAATGGTACAGTTTTTTTTTCCATTGGAGTTGAGAAGCAGCTTGTAAAAGAACTTTTGACTAATTAATCCCAGAGAGCCAAGTCCATTATGGAGGCTCAAGGAGATGTAGCCCGGAGGGGGGTGAACTCCTTTATCATGTTGTTCTTGTTGTGAGTTTGATGGTTTGTTTGCTGCAAGTTTTGTTGCTGTGTATTTATTGCAAGTACATATATAAACCATTTAAAAGAACATTTTCTCACACATAAGCATTTACAAGAAGAAGCACGAACTTAACACATAAGTTTATATTGCATATTTATACACATGAAGCAAGGTCCTGTAAAGTTTATTTTAATGAAGTAGGGGTGCTTGCATAGCATAACAAGTCAGCCTTCTATTTTCAGATCATTTGATCCTCCAGTATGCAAGGGGATCCCACCTACTAGTATTATATATTGTTAGCATAGTTTAAATAATAGGGTTAAGCAATACTTTGCGGGCGAATTCCTCATTGCGATTTTTATCGTCAACAAACTAGTGATTCCATAGGGAAATTTGTTTCCAATAGATTAGAACTCAGAATGTATGGTTTTGCAGACCAAGAACAATGGATCAAGAAGGTATAACCATAATGATTATGCAACAGGGGGAAGTGAGCGGATTTAATGGAAAAATGACCAGGAATTTGGGAATAACTCGTGGAAAATGTTAAGTATAAGGGGGTTTATCCCTGTATACATAATCATTCAATTATAATTTTCTCTTTACTTCAAGGAGAAAAATTTATGGACTTGTTCTTTAATTCTCAAATGGATGAAGAAATGAAAAGAAGAAGCGGGATATCACCAATTTCTTTATAAGACAACAATGAAAGTAGATAACAAATTCAATTATGTTTTAAGGGGGAACATCGTAAAAACTATGTAAGCTTGATTGTTATTGACTAACAATACCATGCAGGAGTGTCACTATGGAATAATTGATCCGACATCTTATTCTTACCAAAAATAAACTAAAATATGAAAAGCAATAAAATTCATGACATAAATGGGACTCAAAATTTAAAACAACGGAAATAAAATGACAGAATTGCAAAAACAACATGAAAGCTATGAAAAAAAGAAGCAAAAATTAACTATTGTAAAAGCAGAAATGAAAAACAGTGGTGAAAATGAAAGCATAACTAGACTACTAATATACAGAAAATCCAAACAGGCTTAAAAATTTTCAAGTTGGTTCCACGTAGTGTTTTAAATGAGAACCGTTACTCCTATAGGAAAACAATCGCTCCTGTAAATATTTTAGAATGTAAGAGTTAGTACCCAGGACAAAAGCGATATTGAAAGGACCCAACCATAATTCTTGAAACCTCGAGACAATTGATATCCCTTTAAAGTACACAATTAGATCATCAAGATAGATATGAATAATCTTACCGATCAAATCGTTGAAAGTTATTTGCATAGGTCTTTTAAAAGTGGTACTCACATCAGATAAGCCAAAAGGCATACGTTCATAAGTCAAGGTACCCCAATGATTAATAAAGGTGGTTTTGTATGTATCTGCCCCTTTTATCTTGATTTGATTGTAACCGAAAAAAATGTCAAGTAAGGGCATCATTTGTGACCCTGCAACTTGCTACAAAATCATTTCCATGTTAAGGAGAGGAAAGTAATATTTCATAATATCCCGATGAAATGAGAGAAAATCAACGCAAAATATGATACAATCAGTGTTTTTCCGAACAGGAACCAAATTGGAAACCCATTCAGAATACTTGATTGGAAAGATGATTCCATCCTTTAAGAGTTTTTCCAACTCCTTTCGAATAGTTGCTTCCAGTGCAGGGTTGATAGGTCTTTGTTTTTTTCTAACTGATTTTATGCCTTCCTTGATGGGAATGGCATGTTGTATAAGAGCAGGATCAAAACCACGAAGATCCTCATAAGACCAAGCAAAAACATCTTGAAATTCACCAAGTAGCTTGGCAAACTTCATTTTCTCTTCATCAGAACATTGGGCACCTATTTTAACATTCTTTGGAGACTTGGGTGTCCCAATGTTCAAGGAGATAGTTTCACCTACCTTCCTTTTCGACTTCTCTTCTTTATGTTTCTCTTTATTGCCTACATCACTCGATGAAAACAAACTCTCTAGAGGAGTCAAGCCCTTAGGAATCTTTTTATATTCTATGGATATAATTTCCTTGGGCTTATAAGGTTCAATTTGAATGAAAGAAAAGATGCTCTCATCGCTAGGGAAAACCTGCCAAGATTTTATATTGTTAGGGATATGTGGACGATATAGAAATTGAAAAGTACAATCAGGTCTATGTGGTAGAAATTGTCGATTAGGAGAGGCTGAAAAAACAACTAATTGATCAACCATTAAGTTCAATTCCCTCTTAACATTAGTAATGTTGAAATATAATAGGTTCGATATAAGTTCCCAAACAATTTGGGTGTATTGTTTCATCAACTTGTTGCTAGGAGCGTATATCTTACATACAAGGTTCACAACAAGCTCGAAATCTCCAAAAACTGAAAGGTGGCCACAACCAAGATTATAGGCATTTTTAATGCCTAATAATAAAGCTTCGAATTCAGTGACATTATTTGTGCAAGCAAACTCCAACCTGTAAGAAAAGTTATGAATTTTCCCCACAAGAGAGTATAAGATTATGACAGTTATGTTGCCTTCACTAGAGCATGAACCATCAAAGTGCATGTGCCACATACCATCATCTAAATCAATTTGTTCCAAGGGAATGTTATCCTCCTTGGCAAAGATGGAATACACCCCTAGGTCCTCTTCGATATAGTTCAAATTAGGTTGTGGAACACTCTCTATGTAAGGTGAAATCCTTCCCTCTCTAAGGACTATAATGTTTTTACCATTCCGAGGAACGGATTAGTGTGTCCCGTTGAGTGAGAGGTATCCACTTGTCAAATCTTTCCAATCTCTTCCCAATATGATTGAGTAATTGCTTATCGGTATATCAATTACTTGAATACTAAGGGTTGTCCTTATTTGAGGGTGCGCACACAAAACTAAGGTCACATCTTTAATCTCACCTATGGTCATTTGTTGTAGACTATTATAAGAGAGCATGCTTCTAGCGTTTTCATTTGTACAAGACAAGCCTAGCTCTTCCATAATAATCTTCGACATCACACTTGGGCCCGAACCGCCATCAATGAGGCAATAATGGGCAATCTTATCCATAATTTTTACAAAAATATAAAAAAGGTTTTTTTTTTACAGGGTATCTAAAGTTATGTACACCTACTTTATTTACAGACGAATCCTCTTCATTTGCCTCTTCAAAAAGGTTGGTTGCAACGAAAGCTTTTCCTTCCATGAATTATTTTAGATGCCTCTGTTGTTCAGGGACGACAACCGTGTCCAGAAGGGTTGCATCTGCTTTGATGTTAGCCAATTGATTTAGGATATTGTATTTGGAAGAGGGAATAGGGGAAGTAGTTCCTTGAATGTCAGGAACCTTAGGAACCTGAATAGTAGCAGCTAGTGAGGATGAGCTTGGGCTAGAAGAATTGCAGGGAGGATCATATTTGCCTTTGGAATCATAGGATGTGTTCCTAGTATTGATGATCATGACATCTTCTGGCTCTGCAAAATCTAGGACAATGATGGTAGTTTATGGTCTTTTACCAAAGATCTTATATCTGGCGCTCTTCCTTACCTCACATGTGGTTTCCTTGTGGTGTTCCTCACAAAAGTTATACCAACTTCGAGACATGATAGCTTTAGGCTGGAAATTATTTTCAATTGGGTTTCTAAAGGGGGGTGCAGAAGAGGATGAAGCTCTAGAGGTGAGAGGGGAGACATTTCCCTTTCACTCATACGCTATCATATAATTATTCATATCATGTATTAGCTGTAAGAGGGCGGACATGTTTGTCTGTTTAAATGATTATCCCCGAGGAAAACCCGTTCTTTCAAGTTGTTCTTCATACTCTAAACAAGTATGCAGAGTGGAATCAAGGTTATCAATGGATTTTTCTCCAAGCCTATGACGATAGGGGGAAGGTAATGCATTATAATAATGAATGAAAGTCACTTGGTTCTGAGGTCGAATGAGTTTAGGGATTTGATTGTATAACTTAGTGAAACTCAAGTTGAAGGACTTTATGGTCTCACCATTCTTATAGGTGATGTTATTGTACTCCCGTAACTGCTTAGATAAGCTTTTAGATTGCCCATAGGTGGATTTGAACCAATAGACTAACTCCTCCCAAGTAGACAAAATCTTACGAGGAAGGTCAAAGAAATCGGCCACAACCTTTCCTTCTAAGGAATTGACAAATAAGTGCATGCAAGAATCGTTGTCATTAGCCCCTATGTTGTGACAAGCATTAGAAAATGCCACCAGGAGTTCATTTGTAGTGATAGTGTTATTTCCTGAAAACCTAAGAAGATGCTCTTTGAATTTAGGAAGTGGAGAAGTAACAGGTGCTAGGTTAAGAGGAGAGAAAACATGCCACGGTGTTGTTGTGGCGTCTTCTTCAAATTGAAAAAACCCATACTTTTTGATGACTTTGGTGGGATTTGTGGTAGATTGGACATGGATATGGTGGCTATATAATCTCCCAATCACTAACGAAGATGAAGACTAATAGGAGGAAGCACTTCCAGTGCTACCAGAGCCACCACTGGATGCCATCTTGTGAATGATAGGTAAGGGAGAAAAATACGAACTGGATGAATCAGACAAGGTTCTCCTTAGAGCACTTTGTTGGGTAGATAACACAACATTCCTTCTTCCTATTTCAACAATAGGATTAATTTCAGGTGATAAGACTCTTCTTCTCGTAGAAACATGAGGGTCTAAGGACATGAAAAGAAGGTCAAAAATGAAGGAAAAGAAGGTTATTGTTGATTCCTAGGCTATCTATGTCTAGCTTCCCAATGTTCTTGGGCACTAATGTCTCGTTCAATTGTTGCCCAAGAATGATTAAATTCAACCCGAGTATTAACAATGTCTAAAATGGTGTTAAACAAATTCAAAGCAATGTTGGTCTGATTTTGAAGACCGGGCTCAATATTGGGTTGCCTTGCAACAGGGACAATCATTAAGAAATAAAACAGTCAAAGAATAAATATAAAAAAAATAGATGTATTCAATGATAATGAAGCATAAAAATCAACCAGAGAGATATTGAAGATCTCCCTAGTGTGGTCGCCAAATAAATGTTGAGGAAAAGATATGAAATGATCTTACTCAAACATTTTCAAATCCTGCTTGGCTAAAGAAAAATAGTCGGGAATATCGCACGATGTTTATAGCCATCAAAATTGATATCCTAATTCACAAGTATTGATTACAAATACTTAGGCTGGTTTTTTTATAAATAAAATCTTGCTGAAAAATTCATTATTTATGTAATTTTCTAAACTAACAGATGCTAAAATAAATATAGAGACAGAAGTAAAGACACCAAGTCAATAATCAAAACAAATGAGACATAAATAAATCATTTATTTCATTCCAATTCATCAAAAGAATCGTTCTCTTTGCAAAATTTCTTGAGGAAGTTTTGGACCAAAGTCAAACTTAGATGTCCTCGATGAAACATACAAAAGGAATTCTTATAGAAAGTAAAAAACAGAACTTTAAAAGTTGGATCATCTTGCCACAGATTGTTGCCCACTCGACTCTGCACAATAGCCTTTGTCAGTCATGAAATTTAATTCACAAAGACAAGTCTACGCAAACTATCAAAGATAGATCAACACCTCTGAAAAACAAGTGTCTGAATGATGTAATTCAGCCCTGAATCTTGTTGTCTACAATAGGACCCTGCTATCATAAAAAAGAATTAGGCTTCTAATGAATTACAACATGAATGAAAACTGAATTATCTCAACAAAACTCAAAGAGCAAAACTTAATATGCTTCTCCTTCTATTCTCCCTCTTGTTCCTCCTTTTCCTTTTTCCTTTAAGAAAATTAGAATTAGTTGAAGTAGTTG
>ML776802.1:592917-610736 GCA_009831015.1 Picea engelmannii
TAGTTAATCAAACAAAACATCCCTCCTTGTGACTCCCATCATCACTTTCATATTTTGACAATTTATATCAATGATAATTGAAATTATTTCCAAAAATATATTACCCATATATCCAAAAAAATAGTGTGTTGTCCAAAATTTCAGAATTCAACTGTTCTCAACAATTAATAAATAAAAATTTAAATCCATATTTGCCACTCTGGGAGGCAATCTTTCCCTTGTTGTTGTTGTCACCTTTTGATCTCTCTGAATTTGCCTTAGGTTGTGTGGAGCCTTTAGGCCTAATCTCACTGATCACATAAGAGCAATCATCTGTCAAATGCATGCGGGAGGACACGGATTTGGCATAGTCATTTGAGGGTGAGGAAGGGGCGGCAACGAATTTTCCTTTGTCGGGATCATGGTGGACCTCGGTTTTTAACCTTTTTATTGCATGAGAAGATTGTACTGGTGAGTGGACAGGGGCAGCTTGGACAATTTGATTAATAGGTGGAGGAGCATGTAGAGACAAGTTAGGCCAGCCACTATGTTGGGAGAATGTTGGGTGGACAATCTATTGCCATCCATCGTTTTTGGAGACTTCATGTTGCAGTGAGATATGAGGGGGCACTGGGATACCAGGGACCTATGGGGATTGGAAGGGGGGCCTTTCAGGCCTAGGTTGGACCACTCCTTGCTAGATCCAGTTAAAAAATCCAGCTTGAAATAGTTGGCCTAACTCTTGTGAGTCTGCATCAAAGTGTATAGAGAATCTTGGCCTTCTAGGGCCCCTGTTACAATTTCCTCTTCCTCGGTTACCCCGACCATGGCTACCTCTACTGAAAAAACTCATTCCTATATGCATTATTGATTAGCAAATAGTTTCTTTAACAACCATATATGACAACTCTTTTAAATATGAAATAAAATTTGGCTCAACAACATATCAAACTCATGCAATCCAATCCATACAAATCGTTTAATAGTTGTCAATGAGTAGGGGGTGAACAAGGGTCCTGGGATATCTGAGGGGTTGTATTGAGCGAAAAATGTTAAAATGAGGGGGAAAAGATCATGATTACTGCTCACGGAGATCAACCAATCAACTGTATCGTAAACCAAAAGAATATATCACTGTAATCCATCCCTGTGATCCTTTAATTGTTATAATACAAAATTTATCTTAAATATAATTAAATTTTAGGAACAAGGAGTGGATAGTGAATATGGGAAGGCGAGGGGGATTGTCATTGATGTCAACCCTTAAGAAATCCCCGTAGCACAAAGGTTTGGGTAATGGACCCAATATTGTTTGATGTAAATATGACTCATTATTGTTTTGTCATGGTTGATAAGAATTAAATATGTATGAACTCAAAAGTGGTCCCCTTATGGTGAAAGCCATCACAGGAAGATGCTTTGCGGAGTAAGAGAATCCATGCTTAATTGTGAAATAATGAGATGAAGGACAATGAATTTGTCAAGGAAACTATCCTAGATATATAGTTCTTGTCATTCCATTTCCGGTGGTATGTAGAACATCACATAACTCCTCACGGTTAGAGAGTTATGACCATATGAAGTTGGAGAACATAGGTTTGGGTAATGGACCCAAGTTTGTTTGATGGATAACGGTGTGATTTTTGCTATATTTGAAGGTAATACTATTCTAGATGGATATTACATGTCATTCCATTTCTGGTGGTATGTGGAATTTCACATAACTCCTCACGGTTTGAGAGTTATGGCCTTGCGAAGTTGGAGGACCCTCATATGTCATCTAGAAGCCCCAAAAGGTCAAAGTAGTCAAAGTGGTTTAAGAGATTTTAAAAGGTAAATAATAAAGTGAAGTGATGAGTGTATTATAATTCANNNTGAATACAAAATAAATTATTTCAATAATAAATTTAATGGAGAAATTAGAAGTGGGTTAACCCTAAAATAAGGAAAGTGGGCCAAGTGACCTAAAAGATGTTTTTAAGGAAGCTACTTGGAGAGTATAAATAAGAGGCAAGGCTCTTTCATTTTAATCACACTTGAGCATATTGAATATCTATAGTTGTCTGAGGTAACCAAGGACATCTAAGCCAAATTTCTGAGGGAAGGTGAAGAGAAGAAGGCTGAAATGCAAGGAAGGATAAATTCTTTTGATGGTGATTTCTAAGGTATGTTATTTACAGGTCATCTCACCATTTTCGCTATAATTTTTTTTTCTATAATGATTCATACCATGAAATTTCTATTAAATTGAGAACACATACCCAAGTACCTTTGGTAAAAAATTCATCTTGTGGGTCGTTTTATTTTGGGAGTTACACTTCGTGGAAAATAGGGTTTGTGGCTAGCCCTGAAACTATTCAAAAACAAGTGTTCCAAGTAAAAACGTCATAACTTCTTCATAACAGATTCAAATTCAGTGAGACAAATGTGTTGGTTAGGGTACAATCTTTATTATGTTGTGCAACAGTTTCATATCAATTCAACAAATATTTATGGTGGGGCACGCTCTACAAGGTCGCTCTCTAGAATAAGCCAAAATTCATTAAGGTATGCCATTTTTGCTATAACTCCTGTTCTGAGAGGTTCCAAGTAGTGAAACCTTTAGGAATTGCATAAAACACACTGAAGAACATTGTATATTAGTTTCGGATCTTTATACATCACAGGTTCAAAGTTATGATTACTTCAAGTTAGGGTTGTTGACTAATCCAAAACTAGGCATGTGAGACTAAAAAAATGTTTGATGAAAATGCTAGTCTCTTGTTGTTAAAGTTAAGGAAGGTTTGTAGGAATGTGATCATATACACCAGGTCTATTAGAGATCTACAAATAATATTTGGATGATGAAATTGATGAGGGCTTTTGGTTGAGGTACATGTTGAGTACATGGTTGAGACAAGTAGTTGATGAGTTGGCAAATACATGAGGTGTATAGTTGATGATGTTGGTACATATTGATGAGTCATAGTTGATGAGTAGATGACACATGATTGATACATACTTGGTACATGGTTGGATGCACTTGTTTGTGGTACAGGTTGATTACATGTTGTTTGGTATAGGTTGGTGCATGGTTGATGGACTTGTTTATGGTACAAGTTGATTACAGGTTGAGGTACAGGTTGATGCATGGTTGATGCATGGTTCAGATTTATTGTTATAGGTTTATAGTGATATATATCACATTGATAGTGTGATAGTGGTTCCATCATTCTACTTCTACTTCAGGGTGGCAGGACGGGGCAAGAACAAGTGGTTGTAGCCACCTTTCGGTTGTAGCCAGAGAACATAGGGGGTTGTAGCCTCCTTCTAGTTGTAGCCAGAGAATTGGAGAGTTGGAGATTCCCTCAGGTTGTAGCCTGAGAAACTAGGGGGTTGGAGCCTCCTTCCAGTTGCAACTGGAAAGCAAAGGAAGTTGGTGCTTCCAATGAATGTAACTCTTCAAGACATATAAGAAAAAACATTCTGTGGTTTTTTCCCGATTAGGGTTTCCACGTAAAACACTGGTGTATTGTGTATGTGTGTGATTGTTTATTTCTTACTGCTCATTATTGGATAATAATTCTACATTGATATAACATTTGAAGAAAAAGGATTATAATTACACTATTACTGATTCACCCCCCCTTTCAGTAATCCAACAATTGTAATGTGCGAAAAGTGAAATAATGGTATGGAAAAAAGTGAATATTATTCGTAAAATTAATTAAGTAATCCATAAAACAGTTAAGTATTTAATGCAAACGATCCAACACCAATTAGACAATTATTGTGACCAATTAGACAATTATTGTTTGTTAAAACTTGTTCACTGTCCCACATTTAAATCTTAAACCCTTTTATTAACATAGTGTATCATTATACTCAAAATCACTATGCCTTTCAAACTTCCTGTTAATAGAATTCAGTTTCTTTTCATTTCCTTCCCTTTTATATTTAAAACAAAATCAAAGGAACATACAGTCATATTGCTTCAACTCTTTTAAGCATATAAAAATATCAACCATTGCCAATAATTTGTAATTCCTCAAATCAAACATAGACACGGGTATTTTCCTGAGTTGAACAAACTCTTTTAAAACTTGCCCAATCTCATTCTTTTGACAAGATTAATCAATTAAATTTGCAATGAACCCATAACACAAAAATAATGCTTCATCTCTGATGGTGCAATAAAAAAAATGATGCACGATGTCTCCATAAACCAACACAGTAAACAACCAAGTCATAGTCATCAACTTTCCAACTTGCAATGATCTCGATCGGGACAAATTAAACACACAACAACCACCAACTTCAATTGATACCACATTGTAGGAACACACAAACCAACGCATAACGAAAATAGGCATCTATGTGACTGTACATTATCGTTTACTCTCAATCAACCAATTTATAACAATGCTAAGTTATTGATTCAACTGTCACAACAAAAGGAGGCATCAACTGTATATTAATTCTCATTTCCAATTACAACTCTCCAACAACCCGACCAAACAGAGACGAGACATAAATCAAAGCCACTATCAAACCACTCAACCAACTTATGACAATCAACAAGATACCCGACAAGAGTGTGACTGGTTAGGTTTATCAAAATCGGGCTCTGTAACTATGAACACAAGAATAATCAAGGGTTCGCTCGATCACCAAAACACAGGGAGATTGGAGGTTGACCAAATCAACAATAGGTGAGGACCTTCGAGACAAACACGGTGTAACCACAACCCTTATAACCCTTCGCTTTGTAAAATAGGGTGACAATTCAACACCAGGTAGGGTAGGCCACGATGCAGAGGAGCATAGATTTCTCACTGGAGAGTAACCAATACCAAGAACACGCAGAGTCATAACCCTCACGCTCTTCTCAAGATACGAACCACTTAGAACAATGTCGATATAAATGCAGACCCCAGGTACTACCAACAACCCTAAAGCATACTGCTTGGCATAATGGCCACCCCATAACCAATTGTGTTGATGCCAATACCACAAAATAAGACCACGACCAGGTGAAAAAGATATACAGTGACCAAAAGGTGGTTTGAAACATACACAACAACCCCATAGCACCAAATACAACTGAGTGTGGTTACTATTAATTGTGAGCCAACCAGCAAGGCTAAACATAGCGAAACCCTCCAACGAAATACCTATAAAGACAACAAAGAGCCATCACAGTTTCCACCACACAGAACAACCAATGAAATCGCAACTTCAACCATCATTTTTTCCATTTGCAACGAATAACACACACAGTCATTCCAGAGAAAACACCAACACCACGCGTTTACACAGTTTCCAATCTCAAGAAAACACATACCAACACATTACCAAGCCAACGTTCATTTCATACACAGAGCGAATTCATTGATGGGCGAAAAGAACCATACCTATAACCAATGGATTTAAAAATGCGAGTTGGTCGAGCAGTTCCTTCCACGCCCGAATCTTGGATCTTAACCACAAAAAAACCAAATGAACAATAATCATGCTAGGGTGACGACCTAGTGGGAGAAGTATGGAGTGACGTGCATTTACTGCACGTTACTTCAATCTTCCATTTCATTCAATTTCTTAGTACACGACAACCAACCAAAACCATACAATTAACCCATGCCATTAATTCCATGCATCGAAACTTGCACATATTGCTTGCCAATTGCGCCATGCCAATCTATATTAACCATTTCCAAAACCATACTATAACATATATCAAATGCGCCCAATGTAACTCAATACAAATCATATAGCCACTAACATTGCTAGTTAGGACTAACATTAATTCTTTTTATTTGATTTGCACATAGTATAACATAGTTCCCTTTTCTTGGATTTATTCCATATTGCTCTTGTCTCTTGTTGTTACTAACATGTGTCTTGTGCAAGTGTAACAGGTAATGAATCATGGCGACAATGGCAATGTAATAACAGTAAATATAAGCCATTCATAACATGGAATTTTAGAGCTTAGAATAACAAAATCAACACATCAAATGCATTATCCATCTGCCATTATATCGCAAACAAAACCAATATTTCATCATCAATTATGTAGAACCATGTAAGCAACATCGAAACAACAACATAAAATGTGTGATAAGACTATCTTTGATCCTCCAGTCTACAAGGGGGTCCCACCTACTAGTATTATATATTGTTAGCATAATTTAAATAATAGGCTTAAGAAATACTTTGTGGACGAAATCCTTGTTGCGAATTTTATCGTCAACACACACCACACCTCAAATCTCCCGGAGTGCCAAGTCTTTGAACTAAAGGATCTAGTGCCACACATCCCCTGTATATTGACGACTGAGATTTACTTTGCCATTTGAGACTTCGGGTGTCTTCACACCTTGAAGACTCTCATCCAAATTCCTTCGGAGTGTCAAGCCTCTGAACCCCGAAATTTCCTGCCACGTGGCCTTCACACATGGAAACGTCGTCACTCGACGTGACACACACATTTCCTCGATCAAACAATCGAGATGGTTCCCGAAGGATCCATAGATCCATGGTCCTCATTACTTCGCGACTCCGACCTTCGGGGGTTTTAACGTTAGAACACCCCTGTCCTCTCGAAGCGATCAATGTCGAGCTGTTTATATCGTAGATCCAATGGTTGGGATAGTTTCTGGGCATCCTCAAATCTGCGACCCAGATTAACTTCGAGCTCCGAGACTTCAGAGGAACTGTCTCCCTTACGATGAATACCAAAATTTCATGAACACCCGAAGATTGAAGGAGTCTAGGAGTTATCGCCTGTGCTCCTTCTCCAAATCCAACAGTCATGATAGACCTTGGATCCTCCTGAACAGATCTCGTCTGCTCGTCTTTCAAATGAAAATATATTCTCTTTTGAGACTTAAATCTCGATATCCTTCCTGAGCTTCATCAGTTCTGAAAGACTTAGGCGTTGGCACGTGCTTTGTGCTCTTTCTCCCAAGCTTAACATACTCCTTTTCCCAGGAGACTCAAAATAGTTGGGAGTGTCAACATGCATACGGGAAACTATGCCCAAGGTCGACAAACTCATAGTTCATTTGATTAAACTTGAGCCACTACAGGGCTCGAGAATTTATGTGTACAAACCATATAGTTCCTTGCTTAAATACATGATCAAGCAAAGATAAAGGGACACGGTTTAATCATCAAGCAGACATGCACATCCTTGAAACATTCATAGGATATCTAACTTTAATTTATAGTTAAAGTTCAAATACACGGGATATGAGAATACTTATCTATTACAGGTTGCAACCAACTAACTGATTGTGGGTGTTCACCTTTCCACCCAACCATAGGTTCAAAGGCATTCATTCTTAGTGCTCAGGCCACCCTCGTGCCAAGCCATGATATCACTAGGGAATTTATGCCAACTCTCAGAGATCCTTTCTCTGTCACTGCTTCTGTGAGGTTTATCAGATGCTTCCCCGACATCAAGCTCACGACCTTTTGCTCAGGTCCTGTTCTTGACAACTCTCAGAGATTTATTTCTCTGTCATGGCCTTGATGAGGTTCATTATATTCTCCCTCAACATCAAGCTCACAACCTTCTACTCATTCCTAGCTGGAGAGCTCTGCGCGTTCTCCTCTCTTCTCTGTATTTTCCGTCTACCTTGCAATGCGAAGTGTGAACCGATCAAATAGAGATGGAGTAGACCGAAATAACCTTCCATGGTTATTGATAGAGCAACAAAACAATGATGTAAAAGAGGTCATTCAAAGAATTAAATTTCGCACAGGTTTTTCTTCAAACATAAATAATATCTTAACGGAGAAGGGTGAATTTGGTGGGGTAAAAACACATGATTGGCATACCTTCATTAAGGTAATAATTTTGGTATACATATTTATATATATTGGCCTTATACATATTTTAAGTTTTTTATTTTATTTTTGTCTACTTTGGTCGAAACAAATAACAATTCATTTTTTTTGTTACAGTATGTTCTACCGCTATCTCTCCCAAACGACTTTGACAACAACATCAAACAAGCTATATATGATCTTGGCAAATACATGAGGTAAGTAGTTGTGATTTATATGCAAAATGTTCTTTCAATTTATTGGTGTACTTAATGACATGTATTTTACTTGTAATCTAATATATTATATTATGTTATGTTGAAACATGTTATTTTCTTGTGTCATGATCTTATGTAGATGGTTGTCATTGAAAGAAATCAATGAAGATGATATAAAGTATTGGAAGAGAGAAATTCCTCGGCTATTGTGTGAAATGAAAACGTATATACCTCCAACATTTTTCAATGCACAAGAACACTACCTCATACACCAAGTTGAGGATATGGAAATTTGTGGACTTGTACACACAAGGTCAATGTGGATGGTGGAGAGGCACTTGAAATCATTGAAGGCTTTGGTTAGACAAAGAGCATGCCCCGAGGGTTATATGGTGGAGGGATATATGGTATATATTAGCCAGCATCTTCCTAAATTAGGAGCACCAACTATGCATGTAGTGGATCACATTTGGGATGTGAACTCCATCAAAAAAAGTGAAGATCAGGAGCACCTGTTGGGGAAAGGTAGAATGAAAAAAATGAGAGGTAATATATTAATAATTGTGGAGATTTATATTAATACATATAAATTTTCATTTTTTTGTGTATATGATCATACTCATTAATATATTAATATCTGTTATTTCATAAATTAATAATATTTACCATGGACGTTATAACTAATATTTAATATTGGTGAATTGTGATTTTTTTATTCAGTTGCTCAAGATTGGGATGCACTGCATTTATAAATTGAAAACAATCTTAAATGGATGAATGTATGGATTGAAAGATGTAAACAACATCATGGCGGTAGGTTATCATGGCAACGACTGTCTGAATTGGTTAGAGAAGCTCGTCGTAATGGAGATGTCAATGTTACACACATGGAAATTGATTTAGCATATGGTTTGAAATATGGACATGCAAGCAAATTCACCCATTTTATTCAGTTATTTTATATTATATTAATGTGACTACATTTGTACTTATATCATTTTCAGATACTTTCCAATTTATATAAATATGTTAATTTATTAATTGACAGTGCATCTTTTACATACATGGCATATTGCAGTTGAAACACCACAAGGCTATGTGGTGCAGTGGTCGCAAATTTCGCATCAAACAGTTGGATGAAACCAAGAAAACTTTTGATAGTGGGATACCTGCAGTATTCCAGGTCACTAATGTTTCCTCTAGGAGTGACAAACATCACCGAGAATCTGAAAATAGATACTATGGGTATTTGAATGATATACTTGAGTGCGACTCTAATTCCTTCAAATTAGTTATGTTCGATGCCAAATGGTATAGGTTACGAATGCATGAACACGATGAGGAAAGAACTATTATTCAACATGCCAACAGATTTCCGATGAATAAAACAACGGTGTTTGAAAGAGGACATGATCGCTATGTTTTTCCAAGCCAATGTGAACATATCTTTTACTCAAATGTTCAAGGTGAGAGGGATTGGTCATTTTTTATTAGATATGATCCCAGAGGAAGGTCAATTAAGTATAATCGTGTATAGGAAGAAAATGATATTGAAGAAGAAGATGATTCGCTAGATTAGAAACAACCAAAAGATCATGCAGGGTCGACAGACAAAGAAGACGAAGAAGATCATGATCCAGGCGTAGGAGACAATGCATTTCTTGACGATGATGTAGATGAAAATATGATCGAAAATGACATTGATTACAATGATGATATCGTCAATCCTTTCAACACTATTTCTGAACCGGAAGCCGATACAGATGTCGAGTTCGATGAAGAAGAAGATACAAAATAAGGATGATTATACAGATGTTGAGTTGGATTAGGTACGTGACAATATATTTTAATTTTTATGAATTATTCTCTTAAAATAATTAACTTATGTCATGGGTTAATTACATGTTTTTAAGTTTTATGCAACATTTTTATATCCTATGTTACATGTTGTTTAATTATTATGTGAAACCTGAAAATAGTCGCCAATATACTAAAGTACATGGTAAACTAACAATATCATTTACAAACACATAATTTTATTTACCTTCAATAATTTTTGTTTTTGTAGTTTCTATGAATGAATCTTACTAGGTTTCTTTCAATTATTTTCTATTTTATAGATTGGGCATTGGGGAATTGAGAGTGATGCGAGGGGGAGGGGAGGGGAGGGGCCATATGAGCTTCCATATTCACGTGGTTGGCCTTGTTCAGTAGAGGATAAATTATTCTTGAAGCCAAGAGAAGCTCATTCATTGTCTACCATCATGATCGTAGATATACTATTCGCATGCCTTAACAATATGGGAGGGTTTCTGGACTCATTTTTGACTCACACACCCACTTGTTTCCATCATCAATTTGACTCCCAAATTAAAAATGTTATGGTCTAATTTTCCCAAACTATGCCCCAATTTTCCCAAACTATGAATGGGTTAGGACTAGAGTCAAGCTCAACAGGGTCTTCTTTCCCTGCTAATTCTACCAAGCCCATTCCCTTGGATGTGGTTTCTCTATAATATAGTAGTTAGGGATAATGGAGAATCTTGATAATGATCCATTCATGCACGTCACTAATCATATGACGAGGCATCTTGCTACCTTAAGAGAGTCATAGTTACTCCTGCCGTTGACCTGCACTTGGTTGAATTTCTTCACTTTGACATGCAAAGCAATGGGAATAAATCACATTGCGTCTTTAGAAGGGTTATGGGATATGGGTCGATGATTTAGAATGTTAGGGGGTGTAGATTCAAGGTCTAGGTTAGGTGATTATTAACACATTAACCCCTATATAATATATTAATTATTATAATATACATCAATTATATAATATATAAATTATATATAGTTATAATATATATTATATATAATTATAATATATATTAATTATATATAATAATCCAAACCAAAAACAAAAAAAAATACATTTCAAACCTGTGCACGTGTGAGGAGAGAAAACAGTGAGGAAACCACACGAGGAGATCAGATGAGGAGAGCCAAGGAGAGAAGAAGAGGAGAGACAAGGAGAGTCGAGGAGAGCACGCCACGAGGAGCGCCGAGGAGAGCACACCACGAGTAGCTTCCCAAACCCTGAGATCTGCACGAGGGAACGTTGGAGAAGGATATCTAGGGTATGACGTTGAAGGAGACTGAGCTAGAGGGAACACTGTGAGCATGCTTGAGAATGCCTAGTGCCTGTTACCATCATTCACTTTTCATTATTGTCCAAATTGATTTGGAAAATCTTCACATTGTAAATAAATTCAATGAATCGAGTTGATGATGTTTGCTCACCTGTGTTTGGGAGGGTGGTTGTTAGCATGCATAATGGCCAGGAACAGTGAGAATTATTCCATCATGTTAATGCATTTAGGAAAGATCTACTTCACCAAGAATCTCAACCCCCTTAAGCATTCCATTTTGATCAATCTGAAGAAGGTCATCATGTCTTCCTTCCCAACATGATTTTTTTGCATTGAGATCCAACTTTTAAAAATGTGGATCACACCGACCTAATTTTCTTCTGGGAGAAGGAAAACAATAGTGGTAGAGAGAAATCATATTAGTGGGTAGGCCAAGGAAACGTAGGGATGAGGAGGTCATATCTGTATCTTTGTATTCAAGATCCTTTGTGCATAGAAAGTTTGTTGATGGGGATTACTCTTAGATATTTAACATAGTCATTCCCTCGATGTTTATTGAGATAAACATAGAGTTGCACCTTTCTTAATTTCACAATTGTGAGGCTATTGAAGCCTGCAAGGGAACCAAACGATTCCAGAGGAGAGGGGTTGGCTCAAATGAAGAGGAATATTCCTATTTCCCCCTTTTGGGATTGTGATCACATAATAACAAGGAATAACCTCTTCAAGGATGTCCCTTAACTATGGATTAAGACAAATACCAAGGGAACTTGCCTAGTCATTGGAATGATTAATGAAAACAATCATAGACATAAAAATATATATGTAAAATAGAAATAAAGAGGAGTATATGTGCAATGTATCAGAATAAAATAAAATATTATTAAACTTCTTCAAGATCCACAATTAACTCTAGGAAAACCCCCTCAAAGTTGGGCACTCCTCATTAAAGGTGGAAAGATGCTCAAAGTAGGGTTTGACAAAGTCTTTTCTGCCACACGTCGCTCTCCTTTGAAGTGCTTCCTCAAACCATGCTCTTCTAACATGTTCCTTCCTTAAAATAAGAATTCAAACCTCGAGATAGTGGATCAATCCTCTTTGTTTGCATACATAATCCTTGATCATGCCATACAATCATTTTATATTGTCTTATAAGGTGGAGCAGTCCTTCCAAGATGAACTTTAAACCATGTTCTTATGGTTTAGTTGTCATGTGTCCTCTCCTTAGCTAGGGCATTCCTCAAGCATGTGTGCTAAGCAATTATTATAACCCCTTTTACATGGGGTGATCCTCATACAATTTTTACTTTATCCTTATTTCATGGCTAGACAGAGTCAAATATGCCACTTGGTACCCCTTTTGACTTTATCAAGCTAGGCACTCCCTCTAGACATTGATTAATTTCCTTTTTTGGGGTGTGTGCAAGGGTTTAGAACTTTGAATATAGAAAAACAAGTTCAAAAATTGGAACTAGGTTGAGGATGGACTACTCACTATTTGGGGGTTCTAATTATATTATATTATAATGTGGCAAGATGATCGTGGAAAAGGGCTAGCCGCAGAACATGTAATTGATTATCAAATTCGACTTCCATTTTACGTGAATTTTATTATTTATTTATATAATTTTATTTGTGTGGAAATCAATTATTTCATTTGTTTATATAACTTAAATAACATTGATTTTCATGTTGAAATTATATGTAGTCAACATACCATGTTGATCATGATTTCTCCAATGATGAGGGGTTGTATTCATCCCCTGATCCGATGGTATCAATAAAAAGAAATATCATTAAAGAGAAGAAGGAACTTGATATCTTGTTAGACTGTCCAGATCAAACTCCTAACGTCCTAGAAAGGATCAGTCTCCTTATGTCACAACTTAACACATATAAGGTAATAAACATAGTTTAAAGTGTTTTTTTTTTAATGTACTCATATGTTCAATTATGAAACTCTGTTTTTTAACTTTTACATTATCTCACGAAAAAAACATTTTATTTTTTATAAAGAGATTTTTGGAGCCTGTTTAGCCTGGTGTTGGTAGTAGTGTCGTTGGAGAGATGCCACAGAGTCCTAATGCGGGATGTCATACAACTGCTAGAGTATTGTTTACTTCTCCATATCCCACACCTAATTTAGATAGGAGCCATGACACGCACTGCCAGACATCCCCACATTGGTCAGGATCTAGAGGTGGTGACAGAGATGAGGTCGATGATGTGGTTGGCATGGTTGCATTTCTTGGAGCTAGACGTGTGACCAGCACGGGGACCTTTTCGTGCACATTTTTGGTCGACGATAACAGATTTCCATAATAAAAAAATAAGACTCCCATGTAGTTTTTCATATTTTAATTGTTTCATGTTGTCCATCTCATACACAAATCATCTAGATTATTATTTTTAAATTAATGACAATATATTTTTGTGTGTAGGAAACAACCATTTTTATAGGCACCTAGAGAGCAAGGCCTTGTTGATTTTGGGGGCAACCTTACACATGAGGTGGAATTTCCAGAATTCCAACCTCAAAAAAGAACTTATGGATTATCTCAAAGGCCTCCTTGGAGTAGACACGTTCAATAAAAAAGAGGTCACCTCTGCAACAGGTGAATATTTAAAATATACGTGGGATGTTTATAGATGAAGCTTGACTGAAAACCATAGGTATGAGTGTCCTCCCTAGATTCCAGAGAGGGAGTGGAAGGCGATCATTGATGATGAAAAATAAACAATATTGAAGTAATCAGAAGAAAGAACAACTGGTACCCCAAGGTAAATTACAATATTTTGATTTCAGTACCTTTAATTTTCTTTAGATCTAAATAAAAGTGTGGTATATAACATACTTGAAACTTTTGATGATAGGTTGCCTAACACTTAGAAGTCAACCAAAGCAAGGATTTACGAACATAGCCAACACAAGCTAGGCTAGGGAGACTACTCGAGGTTACAGTCACGAATCATATGTACCCAAACATCTTAAGAATATTATTTGTATCACCTTACAACTTTCAGATTATTGCAACCAGAAACATTAAAAAAACATGCTCTTATGCAATGCAAGGCGACGACTTCAGAACCGAAACCACGAAGGACCTCCAACTTGGTTACAAGTAAGGCTATAAAGTTGTGATTGATCGTAGGAAAAGCATGGGGCAAACCCCAAGATCCAGTTTGTGGGATAAGGTACATAAAAATCAGTCTACATTAACCTTTCATTACTTATAAAATACGTAAATGTTTGATATCATCCATAACTTTAATGTCTTACTTTGTTTTAATCATGGGAGAAACACTATCAATGAAACCATTAGCACTGGACAACAAAGCGTTGATAGTGCAGTGCGGCCAAAAGATCATGGTGCTCCCACATGCACCACATGCAGTATGGAAGGACACCACGAGAACAAATGTCCAACATTCGCGCAGTATATGGAAACAAGAATGCCAAATCCGTTACCAACGGGAGGACTATGGTGTGAACTCTGTAGGAAACCGGGCCATGATCCATATCATTTCCCAATGATACAGAAATACCAGACAGTCCCAAAGAGTTCATATTGCAACTTTTGCAAGTTAGTGGGCCACGATGACAAAGATTGTCCAACTCTGGATTTAATGCAAGAGAGGACATCAGATGCATATAGAGTGCAGGAAGAAATGATGACTGGGTAAGCCGCACCAAAATTTAACCAAGTTCCATCACCATACCGCACTACGCAGCAGCAAAATAATATTGCGCATCAACCATACAATATCGCACAACCACAGTACAACATAGTGCAACCTCAGTACAATATTGTGCAATACAATCAAGCGCCTCTATATAATGCGTTGAGATGAGATCGAGCTGGCTACCGAGGTGGAGGATGAGCGAGAGGAGGCTTTGGAAGAGGTAGAGGACTAGTGGTATTGCATAACTATCAAAAATTGGGACATTATGCAAGGGAATGTCCACTTCCACCAACAACTTGTATGTATTCTTGCACATAGGAACATGATACAAAAGAATGTCTAACATTATTAGTAAAGATCCAGGAAAAGAGGAATCAGAACAATCAGAATGTTCAGTGGATTTCAGCAGAAGTGAGGGAGGAAGGACGGAACATCAACATAGTTATGCGCGGAGGAACTAAAACAGGAAATGATGCAGCCAGTACAACACCAATGGGTGAATAAGAATGCCGAATCAAGGAGACAGTTCGATGCACAGAATGAGAAGGAAGTATTTCAACAAGCAAAACATCGCGTCAACTTCAACTGCGCAGTAGAGCAAGGAACAACTAGAGTACGAAATGCCTCCATTGTTGGATCATACCAATGAAATGCAACCCATGGGACAAGTAAGTACAATCAAAAGATTTTTGCAATCATGTGTTAAACTATTGAATGATCCATCAGTTGTCAAAATATTGCAAACTATATTAGAAATATGTAGCAAAGAAACATAAAGAAAACTAGAACAAAAAATAGTCAATCACCTACATACAAGGAGAAGAACAAGTAGGGAGTTTAGGTTGAATGCCAACATCGAAGATTTCAACATGGGAGATATCATACTGGATCTAGGATCTGAAGTCAATGTACTACCAAAAATGACAGGGAAATGTATGGGAGAGCCCACATTAGGATATTCATTGGTTCAATTGAAACTAACAAACCAACACAAAATCCTACCAATTGGTAGACTGAAAGGAGTGACAGTAGACCTGGATAGAGTGTGCGCTAAACCAGACTTTGAAGTCATTGAAATAGTGGACGATACAACACCATATCCAGCGTTGCTTAGCTTGGATTGGGCGTTTGATAACTAGGCCATAATCAGTTTAAAGACACAAAAAATGACATTTTAGTCAGGAGAATATAGGGTCATCGCACCATTGGACCCATTAGAAGGGGAAAGGTTTGTAAAACCTACTTTCTTAGACTTAGAGGAAATCATCCAGTTCTATAGAAAAATTGTGCGTGATGAGGATTACGTAAACCCAACTGCAGATGGGATACACAGTTGGAGGAGAATTACATCATGTGCAACAGACTCCGACACAGGTTCAGAAAACTAGAAACAAAGGCTACACGAAGTTTCCACAAGAAAGTGCGCAATAATAGACCGCGCAGTAAGATGGGTAGGCATGGAGATAAGGGAACCACCCAATTTCCATGGAGTGAATGATCTAGAATCATTATTGGCACAGTACGAGGATGAAGTGATAGAAAACCAAAGACTCTTAGCACTCGATATAGCACTCAAGGCCACACGTGCAAGATGGTGGGGCACACACAAAGAAACAATCAAGGATTGGTACCAATGTAAGTGGTTACTGCACATAAGGTTTGGAACAGAACAAAAAAGAAACAAGCAACATAAGTACGATGGATAGGGGGCATCAGCATAACACTTGGAGAAGTGAAGAAAGTTGTGGAAGATGACACCCCCAGAGGAATGGCCTCATCATTTCATACACACTTTAGAGGGCATACCAACGAACTGGTACACAGACAAAGAACTACACAAAATAACTTCGAACTGGATAGTATTGCAACAAAATTTTACAGTCACTTTCTCATTTGAGCATGAGAACCCCAACATAGATGCAACACTTAAGCAGATAAGAGGGGTGATATTCATTAAGGAACCAAAAGTCAACATCATAACAGAAGAACAACAGTTGAACAGATAGATATTAAAAGAACTGTTGTCATGCTACCATGTGCAGGAAGAAGCACCAGATGAAGATGATTCACGCGATATTTAGATAGAGGAAGCAGAAGGCGAAAGAGAAGTGGAAGGTCCACCTCTAGAATCAGAAGTGATTGATGCACCGATCAAGGTGAAGAAAGTGAACATTGGGACAACTGAGAATCCCAAAATGGACAACATTGGAGACTACTGGGATGAAAAAATAGTAGAAAGCATAACAAAGTTACTGCACGAGTACAGTGACCTGTTCCCCACAACATTTACAGAAATGAAGGGTATAGCGGGAGAGCTAGGAGAAATAAAGATACCACTTAGAGCTTAAGCAAGGCCGATCAGACAACGACCATACATGTCAGACAGTTGGTTTAGTTTGATGGATAGTTGGTATGGATTTTTGGTTGTCATTGATGTTAACTATTGGAGAGTGATATTGTAGATTGATGTCAACCCTTGGAGAAAGTACGGTAGTGAATTCCAGTAGCACAAGGGTTTGGGTAATGGACCCAAGTTTGTTTGATGTAAAGAAGACTCATTATTTTCTTATCGTGGTTGATAATAAGTACAAATGGATGAAATCCAAAGTGGTCTCCTTATGGTGAAATCCCTCACGGGAAGACGCTTTGCGGATTGAGTTATCCTAGAAGTATGGTTAGAAAACCCATGTTTATTTGTGGAATAATGAGATGAAGGTCAGTGAATTTTTTAGTGAAACTATCCTATATGGATATTTCTTGTCATGTCATTTTCGATGGTATGTGGAATGTCACATAACTCCTCACGGTTAGAGAGTTATGGCCATGTGAAATTGGAGAACCCAGGTTTGGGTAATGGACCCAAGTTTGTTTGATGGATAACGGTATGAGTTTTGATATATTTTTAGGTAATACTATTCTATATGGATATTACATGTCATTCCATTTCTGGTGGTATGTGGAATGTCACATAACTCCTCATGGT
>ML776802.1:610853-623610 GCA_009831015.1 Picea engelmannii
ATAATAAATTTAATGGAGAAATTAGAAGTGGGTTAACCCTAAAATAAGGAAAGTGGGCAAAGTGACCTAGAAGATGTTTTTAAGGAAGCTACTTGGAGAGTATAAATAAGAGGCAAGGCTCTCTCATTTAAGGCACACTTGAGCATATTGAATACCTATATATGTCTGAGGTAACCAAAGGATATCTCAACCGTATTTCTGAGGGAAGGTGAAGAAAAGAAGGCCAGAATTCAAGGAAGGATAAATTCTTTTGATGATGTTTTCTAAGGTATGTTATTTACAGGTCATCTCACCATTTTCGCAATAACTTTTTTTCTAGAATGATTCAGACAGTAAAATTGTTATTCCATTGAGGAAACATATCCATGTATCTTTGTTAAAAAATTAATCTTGTGGGTCATTGTATTTTTGGAGTTACAGTCCGTGGAAAATAGGGGTTGTGGCTAGTCCTAAAACTAGACTAAAACAAGTGTTTCGGGTAAAAGCGTCATAACTTATTAATAACAGATCCAAATTCAGTAAGACCAAATTTGTTGGTTAGAGTAAAGTTTGTAGTATGGTGTGTAACAGTTTCATATCGATTCAACAAATATTTTGTACAGGGCACGCTCTACAAGGTCGCTCTCTAGAATAAGCCAAAATTCAGCAAGGTGTGTCATTCTTGCTATAACTCCTTTTCTGAGAGGTTCCAGGTAGTGAAACCTGGAGGAATTGCATAAAACACACCGAAGAACATTGTGTATTAGTTTTAGATATTTATTCATTACAGGTACAAAGTTATGATTATTTCAAGTTAGGGTTGTTGACTAATCCAAAACTAGGCATGTGAGACTAAAGAAAAGTTTAATGAAAATGCTAGTCTCTTGTTGTTAAAGTTAAGGAAGGTTTGCAGGAATCTGATCATATAAACCAAGTCTATTACAGAGTTAAAAATCAGATTTGGATGATGAAATTGATGAGGGCATTTGGTTGAGGTACATGGTTGAGACAAGTAGTTGATGAGTTGGCACATACATGAGATGTATAGTTGATGATGTTGGTACATATTGATGAGTCATAGTTGATGAGTAGTTGATACATGATTGGTACATACTTGGTACATGGTTGGAGGCAATTGTTAGTAGTATTGTTGGCACATGGTTTATGGATGATGTAGCATACTTGTATTATTAGAAGCACATATTGATCTTGGCGATGATTATGAGTTGTTGTGTTATACTTGGTTGATGCACATCTTTGAGAGTTGTCTTGGTGAGTAGATATGATTTGGTTGATAAAATTGATGAGACAAGTTGTTGTGATAGGTTGTTTGGAAAAGTTCTTGTGACAGGTTATTTGTACAGGTTTGGTTCATGGTTGATGCACTTGTTCATGGTACACGTTGAGGTACATGTTGGTACAGGTTGGTGCATGGTTGATGCGCTTGTTTATGGTACAATTTGATTATAGGTTGATGCATGGTTGATGCATGGTTCAGGTTATTGGTATAGGTTGTTTGGTACATGTTTACATCAATATATCTCACAGTGATAGTGTGATAGTTGTTCCATCATTCTACTTATACGTCAGGGCATTTGGACGAGGCAAGGACTGGTGGTTGTATCCACCTTCCATTTGTAGCCGGGGAACATAGGGGGTTGTAGCCTCCTTCTGGTTGTAGCCAGATAATTGTGGAGTTGGAGCTTCCCTCAAGTTGCAGCCTGAGAAACTAGGGGGTTGGAGCCTCCTTCCAGTTGCAGCTGAAAAATAAAGGAATTTGATGCTTCCAATGAATGTAATTCTTCAAGACATATAAGAAAAAAAATTATGTGGTTTTCTCTCGCTTTGGGTTTCCACATAAAACAATGGTGTACTATGTATGTGTATGATTGCTCATTTGTTCATTGCTTATTTACTCTGCAGTTATTGGATGATAATGCTACATTGATATAACACTTCGATTATATGGTTAAAAAGGATTAAATTGCTCTATTACTGATTCACCCCCCCTCTCAGTAATCCAACAATACAGACTAAACCCGATATATAAGTAGAAAGTCAAAGTTGAGATCGACAGGATGCTCGAAGCTAGAATCATAAAACCCGTGGAGGAATCAGAATGGATAAGCCCGATGGTAGTTCAGGAGAAAAAACAAGGATAAGAATATGTGTCGACTTGAGGAAGTTGAACAATGCATCCCTACATGACTCGTTCCCTACACCTTTCACGGATGAAGTGTTGGAGAACGTAGGAGGACACAAAGTTTACTCATTCACTGATGGATTCTCAGGTTACCACCAGATCAAGATAGCACAGGAAGACAGATACAAGACCATGTTTGCTACAAAATGGGGATCCTACCTGTACACAGTCATGCCGTTTGGACTGAAGAATGCACCAACAATATTTTCCAAAGTAGTTATCGTTGCACTCAAAGAATTTATCCACCAGTTTCTAGAGGTATACTTGGATGATTGGACAATCTACAGTTTATTGAAAGACCATGTAGAGGTCTTGAGACTGATGTTAGAAAGATGCAGGCAGTGTCAGATATCGTTAAACATCAAGAAATGTATCTTCAGAACATCATTTGGGATACTTTTGGGCCATGTAGTGTGCAAACAAGGCTTACTAGTAGATCCTGCAAAGATTGCAGTAATTGTTAACTTGCCACCACCAAAGACAGTCTGTCAACTAAGAGAAACATTGGTACACACATGATACTACAAATTTTTTATCAAAGGGTACGCACAGATTACTGGACCAATGGAGAAACTGTTAAGGAAATATACAAAGTTTCAGTGGAATGAAGATTGTCAACACGGTATGGATACGCTGAAAGAAAAGATGGTCACCGCACCAATACTAGTATTTCCAGACTGGGAGAAGACATTCCATGTACATGTAGATGCATCAACCATAGCACTTGGAGCTATCTTGGTGCAACCAGGAGTGGGAGATTTGGATCACCCTATAGCATTTGCGATCAGAAAAATATCAGAATCAGAGCAGAATTATAACACCACTGAGAGGGAAGGCCTAGCTATGGTCTACACACTGCAGAAATTCAAACATTACTTATTGGTAAAACACTTTAAGATGTTCACGGATCACTCAGCCCTTAAATGCCTAGTTAACAAGCCAGTGTTTGGGGGGAGAATATGTTGATGGTTATTATTGTTTCAAGAGTTTGATTTTGAAGTAATAGTCAAGCCAGGAAAGCTGAATTTAGGACCTGACCACTTATCAAGGGTCACGAACGACGAAGAACCTACAAAATTAGAGGAAAAAATCATGGATGCATAGTTATTTTCAGTATAGATTGTCAATGAATACTTTGCAGATATCATCCAATACTTGAGTACAGGTATTGTGCCACATGAATATAACACTGCGTAGAATAAAAACCTAGTAGTTTGGGTTGCAGACTATCAGCTAATCGCAAGACATCTATACAAAATGGGTGCAGATAGTATCTTGCTAAGATATGTGATAGACCACGAAAGTCCAAGGGTGTTAGCAAAATCCCATGAGGAAATAGAAGGAGGACATTACGCAGGCAAAGATACCGTGCAGAAGGTATTGCGTGTAGAATTATGGTGGTCGACCATTCACAGAGACTCAAAAGAGTACTTCCAGAGATGCGATGTATATTAGAGGGTTGGTAAACCCAATAGAAGGGACGCGATGCCATTACGACCACAAGAAACTCTGCAGGTATTCGATAAATGGGCAATAGACTTTGTGGGACCAATCAACTCACTAGCCAAAAGAATAGGAGCAAGTTACATTATAACTGCAACAGAATACCTGACAAGATGGGTGGAAGCAACACCAATGAAGGGTTGCAGTGCAAAAACAACAACACATTTTCTATTTGAACAAGTAATCACGAGGTTTGGTTACCCCGGAATTTTGATGAACAACCAAGGCACTCACTTCATTAACAACACTATTAAGGCTATCACTGAAGAGTTTGAAGTCCATCATCGAAAGAGCACACCATATCACACACATGCAAATGGAACAGTAGAAGCATTTAACAAAATCTTGGAAAACGTACTGACAAATATTTGTAATGTCAACAGGGATGATTGGGACCTCAAAATACTAACAATATTGTGGGCATATAAGACCACATGCAAAAATTTGACAAGGAACATGCCATTCAAACTGGTATATGGACAAGAAGCAGTGATGTCATTAGAATTTTTAGTACCTAGTCTACGCGTAGTAGCGATTACACACATGACAGAATGAGGCGTAGTACAAGAGAGGTTGAATTAGTTGTTGGCCATGGAGGAAGATCGGATCCTAGCAGGGTTCTGCCAACAAGTTCAGAAAGTAAGGAACAAAGCTTAGCATGACAGACACAGCAAGAAGAAAAAATTCAAGGAAGGAGACTTAGTGTTGATGTATGACAACAAATCCATTCAGCATCAAGGAAAACTCATAATGCATTGGTTAGGATCGTAAGAAGTAAAAATTGTCACAGATGGGGGAGATGTACAGTTGAAGGACTTAGGAGGTGAAAAACTCAGAGGGATGATCAATGGGATCTGACTGAAGCTGTACAAGGACAATCGACCACCCACAACATGAAAGTCGTCGTACAGCTGAAACGAGAAAGAGCATGCACACTTAGGAATACAAACCTGGCGAGGACAAGAACAATGATTCGTTCAAAACAGAAACAAGTGGGAAGGAAAAGATGACAAAAGAAGTACTAAATGACGAAGGCAAGTGGAATTGAATGTCGGAAATGACTGACGAGATGTCGCATTAATCGCGCCAATTGGAGACGACGAGGGAGAGTAATGGAAAGTACAAAAGAACCAGAGGTTCATTGAATCTGTAATAAAGGTAGGGTCTTCGACAAGCTTCATATGATGCCCAAATAAAGCATGGATGTGGGAGCAAAAATCTTATTGCGAAATTAGAAGAGACAAAGAGAGATAGAGCATACGAAGCACAGAGCAAAGGTCACAGAGGTTACAGAAGCTACTGATCTCGGTGAATGACCATATTTTCCCCCATGGCACCACCAAAATAAGTCGAACCAAGACACGGGTACAATCGAAGGAAAGTGAACAACAGCCGCCAAATGTCGTCAATGTCGATGAAATCCCATCACCAGATATAACACCAATGAACCCCACACCCGTGGTAGAAGAAACCCAACTGACAACACCTGAGGGCATGAACATGAATATACTGACAGAGGAACAAGGTCAAAAAGATGAGGGCATAGGCAGCCAAGTGCAACTAGAGAACCCTGAAGAAGCTTTGAGAGTCAATGGGACGGATCTAAAGCAAGCAGAAGCGATCGAACCAGATGAGTGACAGACAACCATGTCGGACCATCCATAGGAGGGTGCAGTGGAAGATGTCACAGGCTAGCCAGAACAGTATGTCGAAGAACGACCAATGGACGTTGGAACCTCGAATCATACACTGCCAAAAAAGGACAAGCAACAGGTACCTAGATCACCATGCAAGCAACCCGTCGCAGCCATTGTTTTGCAGCGTCTACCAGAAGGGATACAGGTGAAATCAGAATTTCTAGGTTATGTCAAGAAGCTAAAATATTTGGACCATGATGTAACGGACATGGACAAGTTCCTGGAGTTCGAAAAGAAATTCTACCTACAGACAGTGGGCGTAGATATATTTGGGGAACCGATTCATCAACCACTCAAGTGGGCAGCAGGTTTAGCAAAAACGGGGATTTTAGGTCTGCTAGAACTACCACACTTTGGCAGAGGACAGTATGCCAGTAGTTGCATCAAACAGTTGATGGAAGTAACACATGGCAGAGACATATGGTTGGACAAGCGCGTCTCAATAGACATAGAGCTCATTTCTCACATTAGGAGGCTTCCATCACGGGGCATGGATCTTGCACAATTTATCAATAACAAAACAAAGGAGAAAGCACTCATGGAGGAGATGAAAAATAAATACAACACTGAAAGGGGGACACGCAGAATCATCATCAAATGAATCAGTGATGTCATGACAAAAATGGGCACAAAAATCATGGCTTGCAAGCTACTAATAAAATGTCGCAAGGAGGAAGTCACGACTGGGGTTGTCGCAGTTGCAGCATAGTGCGCCGAGGGCACCACAGTCAGTTGGGCCCCTTATCTTTTGAATATGTTTCTGGATGACTGCAAGGATGCGCAGGATCTGGGAACATAATTTCATTATTCATGGTTGCTCATGCTAATAGCCATCATGAGATGGAAGGAACCAAATTACACATTTTTCACTACCAGACCCAAGCCCAATCATGGAGCGAGATATTTATCACTTGGCGTTGCGTCAGACGCCAAGCATAGGAAGAAGAACACAACTGTATTCGAAGGATACCTTCGCTACCTACAAGAGACCATCGCCAACCTCTAGATAATAACATCGCAGGTTGTGGCATACTATTGGGACATAGCTAACTTCAAGGCCACTCGACATGTGATGTGGATCTAGGCGCGGAAGGACCTTAACAAGCAATGGCTACAACTGCGCTATTGCATCACAGAGGGGGACATAGAAATGGCTATCAAGGATTGGGAAGACGACTGGAGGATTCCAGTCCTTACTCAAGACATACCTGCAAGGATAGAGGAAGAGGAAGCAAGGAAGGAACACACAAATGTCGAGGAGGCAGGGCAGGGAGAGACACATCCTCGGGAAGTTCGCTCACACAAGAATTATCCAAAATACTTGGAATATAACAGAGTAATCCATGTAGGAATAATTTATAAAATATGAATAGATGAGATAAGATAAGTTGATAGACAATTGAGAATGAGGGCTCGTTTATATACCCACGCAGGGGTGCCCTTAACCAATAGTCATGTCCTTAGAGGCATGCCCTTTCATTATTAATAATTATTATTTATTAATTAGTTATTATGTTATGAATATCTATTTATATGTATATTTATGTTCATAACATTGTCTTCCCCTTAAAAATGCTTTGTCCTCAAAGCATACTTTATGGAAGACTTATCTCTTGCTCTAACTTGTATTTATTGTCTCATGCTTCTTCATTATTGAGTTAGTAATCGTTGAGGACCTGAGACGATAGGATCTTCTAAGCTCTGAGCAGAACTCTCGAATTGTAAAGGAGTCTGCCCATCCTAATTCGATCTTCTACGGATTTGGGTTTTTATAGGGTTCCTAGAAAGAACTTGATAGATTTCTACTCCCATGATCGCTTCTATTTTGACCCTCACTTATAGTGGAAGTAATATTCTTTGACATAATGGTTATTTGTTTATGTTGATACATTGATTGGCTAAAGTAACGATTTTTGTGATTAGGATGTCAATAAGGCATCCTCACAACTTGATCTTTAGTTCGTATACTTATAGCTTTTTCTTGATTAACTTTTGGAATTGAGTTTTCTTCATATCTCCGGCTTGTTTGTATCTCGACATTTGAAAACTTCTTTACATCAGTTGGATTTTCCTCCTTTTGAGTTGTAAGGTTGTTTGGGTCTGTCATCATTTCCTTATTGACTAATGATGTTTTGCAATCTAGCTTTTTTTGTAAAGTCTTCTTATCATGCTTCAACTTTTTAATCTAAGTTAATAAATCTTGATTATGTCGTCTTAATCGTAAAAGTTCTTCCTTATTTTTTGACCTATCGTCTTTTTCTGATTCTAGATTCTCCTTTCTTTCATCCTTTAAGATTTTAATTTGTTCAAGTAACTTCTGGTTAAGGTTCCTTGGGCAGGAGATTTCTTCCTCCTTTTCAGTTGATTTCTCCTTGAGACATTGATTTTCTTGTTCTGAATTTGTATTCCCTTGCTTCTTGTCTTTTAACTTTCTGATTTTAACTAGTAAATTTTGATTATGATTTTTTAATCATAATATTTCTTCATCTCGTTCTAGTAAGTCTTGGTCCATTTTTTGTCTTTCGGTCTTTAGTTCTTCATTTTGTGAAATGAGTTCTCGAATACGCTCTTTGAAGTAACGATTATTTTTTTGTGTTAACCCATTAAAATATTTTTCGTTCTCAATTTCAAACTGTAATTTTTTATTGCTCGCATTATAATGTCCTAGTTCTCCTTCCAATATTTGTGATTGTATTTCTGAATTATCTTGATATCCTTCCATAATAAATGATTTTTTAAATGTTTCTTCAATTTTTTTATAAAAAAATCCTTTAATATTTATTTCAATTAATAATATTAATTTATTATAACTTTTTTTTTTCTTTTTAATATGTGTGGAATAAATAATATATTCATTTTACTTTAACTTCAATTGGCTCTGTGTACTTGTATAAAAAAATACTTCACAACTTTTATAACTTAACTTTAACCGGTTCTTTTTCCTTTAGTTGTTCTTTATAGCTCTTTTTCCATTAGTTATTCTTTATAGCTCTTTTTCCTTTAGTTGTTCTTTATATCTCTTTGATAATTAATTTGGATGAATATATATGTAAAATATACTTTTCCTTTGATAAAGTTATACTTTAAATAAAAAGTAGTTTAATATATATTAAAAGTATATGATATCATCTATTTATTTTTATCTTTAGATATTAAAAGTAACTTACTACTTTAATTAAATATTTTTTTCCACCTTAAAACAAAGTTAAACATGGTCCCTTAGACTTATAACAACCTTTTACGTCTTTCCACTTCAAAGTTATATTTCTCCGTTTCCTTTTAAAGAAAGAGTATTTTAATATATATATATTTTTTAAATTAAAGAAAAACTCTTTATTAAATTCCTTTTTACCAACATGAATCTGTCGTATTTTGGTACTTTTTGTCTCTATATATAATTGATTTGAATGACATAAAATTAAGATCCCTTTTTTTAATTTGCTATACTTGAATGTCATAAAATTAAGATCTTTTTTTTTAAACTGGCTATTAGTTTAATATTTGAAGAGGTGTAATTGTATGTTCTCTCCTAGCACGACGGTTTGATGATTCAAGCAACACGATACAGTTTTTTTTTTTTTTAATTAATTTTGCAGCACAATAAGGGGATATGTACAGATGTCAAGAAAAAAGTAAATGCGGCTGTACAGAAGATGTGACGGATGGAGACTATTGTACGAACACTACAGACGAAATATGGATATGGGCGGACAGGTACGAAATTGGGATTTGTACGGATGGCATCGAATAGAATTGTGACTGTTCGGTTGGTACGGACAATTACCAGTTAAAAATTGTACAAAATTAATGGGCAATTGAGTAGCGACTGATTAGACAATATGGTTGGCATAGAGTGGTCGTTGATTGGACAATACGGTTGGCGTATGGCTGGTACAAACTTAGTTTGCAGTGCTGGTACCACTGAGGTGTACGGATTTGCTTCTTTTTTATTTTTTTTCCTTGATTCTCTAGAGAATTTGTAGCAGAATTATATCTTATTTATTTCTTCAACAAAATTTCTGGACTTCAAAATTGCAGTGGAATCACCTTTTTTTTTCTTCAACAGAATTGATTTTTTAAATGGTCAATGGCCAATTGTTGGTCAAAGACCAGATATGTGGCTAAAAGCTTGATTTGATCAAAGATCAAGAACAATCAAAGAAACTCTAAATGAAGTATGGTTAGCCACAAAACGGTCCAGACAAGGTCTAATAAAGACACTGGCCAAAGGCTGGGATCAGAAAAACGAAGCTCTGATACCAAATGAGACTAACAAAGTTCGCTCACACAAGAATTATCCAAAATACTTGGAATATAACAAAGTAATCCATGTAGGAATAATGTATAAAATATGAATAGATGAGATAAGATAAGATGATATACAATTGAGAATGAGGGCTCATTTACATACCCACGCAGGGGGGCCCTTAACCAACAGTCATGTCCTTAGAGACATGCCCTTTCATTATTAATAATTATTATTTATTAATTAGTTATTATGTTATGAATATCTATTTATATGTATATTTATGTTCATAACAGAAGCAACAAAGAAGTTAAAGGATATAGAGTGACAGGTCAGCGTAGCAGACAACTTGTTCGACAAAGCAACACAGCTCTGGACGAAGTTGGAAGAGGATCAATAGGTCCAACAGTGGGACAAGGAAGAAGAAAGGATAAGTGCATCTATCCAGTACCTCAAGCAGAGGCATAAGACAATGTCCATCACAGAGTGCATCAAGGGGTCACAGGATATGAAGAAACTACAGGCAAAACTCACCACTATGCAGACGCAGAAAATCGAGCGCCAGGCTCAAATGGAACCGCTTCAAGAGTGAGTAGCAGAAGTCATTGCACAGGCAGAGGAAGCCAAGACATATATGGCGCAGACCCAGGCAGAGTGTGCAAGGTTGATCAGTGACGAGATTGCAGTGAAGACAGTAGACGCACTCAAGGAGAAGACTATGCAGGCTCAAACACAAGCAACATAGCTCAAGGAGAAGTTCCAGGTGATCACCAGGGAGATCGACGAAGTGCACAAAAGTTAGGTGGCTCTGGATGAGCCACATGTTAGTGTTGGGGACCTATTGGAAGCAGGCCAAAAATGAAAGAAAGGTTATTTTGGGAAAGAAGGCATGCATGAGGAAAGCAACAGCTAGAAGGAAGAGCAACACTCGCGCATGCATGGAAGGCCTAACGATGTTAGGGTTAGGGTTTTTGCAATACATTGTAATGGTTGGCGACACAAAAATGTTTAAATATAGATACCTAGGTCTCATAGAGGGAGTGGATGAGATGTAATATTTTGCGATACGACCTAATTTTGTAAGTTGTTGAGCTGAAGAGGAACAAGGAGGGTAGATCTTGAGGGTTAGATCGCAGGCTGAGGAGCCTAGTGCGATCTAGTCTGCCTCATAATATATCTCGACCCGACTGAGAAGAGTTGTAAAGCACGCGGCGCTGTAGTTTGGAACTACTATAATAAAAGAGCTAAGAGCCATATTTTTGTGGACGTAGCCCAAGGCGGGGTGAACCACGGTAAAACCCGTGTTATGTGATTGAATGCATGTGTTTCTTTACTGTCTTCAATAGTTAATGATATTCTGAACAAATTAGTTGATTATATTGCACACATGATCGTGAATGATAGTTTATTGTGTTAATAAGTTATTAAGTAGAACCCTCAACGCACACTTCCCAGAGCCCCACTCAATCCTAGGCTGCAAACACATGAGTATTGCAGCCACCCATTAAGACTATCTCGGGTGAGACTGCACAGTGCACTCTGTGCATTGCGTTGCCTTCTAGTTTACTAGGAGCGTCGATAGTTTAAGAGGCTTTGTTGGAACCCCGAACCAACATGAACCTTGGGTCACTCAAGATAAAGATATAAACTCAGATAAGAATAATAACCCACAATGTGTCACTATTTAATATCCTCTCATATGGATTTTACAAAAAAAAATATCAATGGTGTTTACTATTTGCAATCTTGTCAGTTTTAATTTCTATTAGGATTTATTGACATGTCTTAAAAGTATTTTTTGGTTTTTACTAAAAACTAAATATAATTTTATTTTATTTACTACAGTATGCAGTTCACGCATTTGTAGATGCTCTAGATGTTGTCTCAATGCAATGCTACACATTAGAATATCAAAGATCAGATATATATTGTCTTTTTTCTTCTTTTTATGACTTCTTAAGGTTCCTTTTATTTATTTATTTTTACATTACCATCATTTGTGGGCCACTATGGGGCCAGTCATTCTATCTAATGAACCACACCCAAGTATGTAGCATATATGATTCCCTTTAGTTCATCATATAATATGATTCACACACCAATCTAATACTTCAATTTGGTTTTTTGTGGTTGTGTATAAGTAATCTCCTGGATATCATAGTATAAGCATAACCATAATTATGCAATAGAGTATTTGAAATGAATGAGATATAGATACCACTTTCGAGTAGAAATTACAAATCATAGGCACCAATGAACCTAAATACTCATCCTGAGTTCCAAGAAGATGAAAATCAAACTTCCCACCAGCCTAAAAGTGGATAGGGGGTTGGGTGTGTTACACCAATGACCTCTATACAGTCCTATAATATTTATTACTCTCCTGTGATATTTATTGTAATATTTATTGTTTTGTTGTAGAGTATTGCTTTAGCACCAAAATAAATTATTCCACCCTTACCTCTAGAGAAAGAGAAACTTGAAAATGCTTTAGCTATAGACATTTCTACCATCTATTAACCTGTGTCATTCCACCAACACTTGGAAGTTGCACTGCACTCGAATAATTGAATCTATCTAACAATTCCTTAGAAGGTTCCATTCCATATTCACTTGGGTATCTACAAAATCTCATGGACTTGGATGTGACCCCAATTGTTTTCATTAACATTGGCACAAACACAAAAATATCTTTGGAAAGACTTGAATCCCAATGGGAGCAATATTAATTAATTGACAAATCATTGCTAACACAATATGAGATCAATATTGCTTATTAAATTTGAGAAATTTTTTGTGAACAACAATTACTAGGTAAGCAAAAGTTCAAAGACTTGGCCAAATAAACAAGGATTCAAAACTTCAAATTGAAAACCAACCTATCCTCTAAATGAAATATCTCTTACTATCATTTTTTCTAAAATATATTGTTGTAACATATACAAAGGGTGACTAAAGGGGAGTAATTATCTAGAGAACATGGGGCAAATCTAAAATGGGGGAAATAAGTGGTATGGAAGAGGTGTAATACTCATGACACACCCCAATGCCAAGAGAGATAAAACTCAAGTTCTAAAAGAAACAACCAAGTTATGGGACAAAAGAAACAATATGAGCACACCTAGAATT
>ML776802.1:624205-681437 GCA_009831015.1 Picea engelmannii
AGCACAGGGATGATTGTGGAGCAGAAAGTGGTTTACATTAAAATTGTTGACTCGTCGCTCCAAAAATTTGAATATTATAAAGTTGATGTGACTTTTATTTTTATTTATCTTTGTCAAAGCGGGAACTATTGGAGTTGTTGCAAATATATATATATATATATATATTACATTTTCCTAAAAAGTTCAGAAAAATCAACTTTGAATTTTAGCAGAGTGGCGAAATGATTTGGAACACATCTGGAGGGTTGTTAAATATGTCAGAATAGTTTAAATTGGCCAAATGGGGTTCTAAAATAGAGGCGATGGAAAGAAATCAAATATCAATGGTCACGATTGCGATCGGGACAAATCAACGACTGGTGTTCATAACGGGCCTAGAAAGTGCACAAAGGTTAATTCCATAAAGTGGTTCCAAAATGGAAACCATGGGTTTTGAAGGTAAAGACGTGTCAGCACAGGGATGATTGTGGAGCAGAAAGTGGTTTACATTAAAATTGTTGACTCGTCGCTCCAAAAATTTGAATATTATAAAGTTGATGTGACTTTTATTTTTATTTATCTTTGTCAAAGCGGGAACTATTGGAGTTGTTGCAATTTTCACCTTCGGCCAAATTTAGAATTCTCGGCGCCACTATAATCGCCATTACCGGGTATTTTTTCTTGCTTCCATGGATCCCATCGTGTTCGAAGTATCTGAACAAAGCCCAGAAAATAATGAAGAAGCCCTAATCGATACAGATAATCATGTTTGTGACCCTGAATTCATTGTTGACCCTATTTCTCAATTAAGAAGTAACTTAGCTGACGTTAGAGGGAAATGTTTGCCATTTTTGGAGTCTGACCAAGATTCTCTCATTCTGTATGCAACTGAATTGTGTTTTCAATTTCCCAAATTTATAGGATGGTGTGCAGAGCAATACTCAGAGTCAAAAATAGTTGTAATTGATAAAAGGGGGTCTAAAGTCTTGTGTAAAATTGATGTTGTGTAAGTCAGGGAGTCATTAAAAATTCCCAAGTCTTTCTCTGAGAATTCTGAACCTTTTGATGAGGAATAAATGATTAGAGTCTATAGGAAGTGTCAACCAGAGATTAAAACTCTGTTTTTAAGAATGATTACCAAGCTTGATTAGTTCCCACAAAGTATTTTTTTCCCTTAAGCATTGATATCATGGTCAGTGAGGTTCAATGTGTATGCTCTTTGTTAAGTCAAGTTTTAGGTCTTAATAGTGATATATTCGTAGTTGAGGTCATGTTAGGTTTCCTTCTCAAATTCTTCCATTCGGAGTAGGGTCAAGTTGTCTGCATTAATTTTGATGAGTTCCTAGTTGATACCATCCACAAACAGCTAGTGAACTTCCACTCTCTTAGACACTTCAGATATTGTACATGTCTGATGAATATTTTTCTCACCATCAACAATGTAGAGATCCTTGAAGCATAATCAATATCTATGAAAGAAACATGATGACTTCGGTAATTTTTATCAATAAAGTCACCTCAAAGGCCTACTAGTGATTTTCAATGTCAAACTACCCAGAGTTATTGAAGAAATGAGAATTCACCTACAGAATCTAGAAGACAAAGTAGGAGACTTGACCCTTTTCATAAATTCTATAGTAATATGGGTATATGGATTCCATGAGTTTCATTATTTGTTGCCCATATTTTTGAGCCCCAAAATTTTTGCTCTAGAGTTCATAAGACAAAAAATCATCTCTGAAACTGAAAATTTCATGAAATATCATAGAGCAAACAATATAAAGTTTCCTTTTGTGATTGGCCCATTCATTGTAAAATCCAAAACATGTCTAGCACAGGATGAGGCACAAATGGCAGGTAAAAAATATGATCCTCATCATATCATATCTAGAAGGAGGAAAATGAACAAGAACCCTCATGTTGGCACAGGGGCAGACCCAGGGTTCAATGCTTCAACAACGCACCAAAAAAACCCTAACTACCAACCCTTTCGGTAACACCTGCGAAGTAGATGAAGTCTCACCCGAGGTAGAGGCAGGGGGGGTTGCAGGACTCAAGTGTCTACAACCTAGATGAGACACAGATCTATGATTACAACACTTAACAGAGCACTTAGCCAACAATATATAATAACTCATGAGTCTTATTCACATCGCAGATTAACCCTTATTACAGATCAACGCAGTAGTAATCAAGATTAAGCACATTTAATCATTTAGCACATAGCATCAGAGCAGATCTAGCATTTATTCATATATCAAGCACTAAGCATCAATGGATCTACCTATCACACATCAATAACAGTGAACTAAGTAAATAGATACATAAACATCATGAACAATATTGAGCAAAGCACACAACACAGGATATACGTGGTTCACCCTAGTGAGGGGCTACGTCCACCAACTCTTCTTCAATCTTCTTACAGGCACAGAGCCACAGAGCTCACTCTGCATTGGGTAAGTGACATGCACACAACGCGCTAGATCCACCTTCCTCAAAACCAGGTCACAACACAAATCCTTACACAATCTGTACACAAAGCCTCTTACAATCACTTGCACTTAGCTCTGCAAGTCTTAACATACTCTAGTCGCGCACTAAGCCGATGACCTCTTGCACTAAGCCAAAATTTCCCTCTTACTTACATCACCTAGATACTTATTACAAAAAGGCCTAAGCATGCATAAACCCATGGGTCGACATATCATACCCATTACATAAACCCTAAAATCCCAAAAGGCCCACAAAAATGGGTGAGATCCTGCGATATCCGCTTCGCCTAGGCGCTCCGTCTTTGACCAGCCTGTCGAAGTCGAAAAACTGGTCAAACATGACCAATGTTTCCTCAAAACCTGGTCGAGGGCCAACAGGCCCCTAACACTCACCCGTGACTCATCCTGAGTTACTCTGATCTGGGCAACTCTGCTTCGAAGGCCTTGAGATTAGCTCAAGCTGCCTCGACTTGTTGCTTCTCTAGAGCCTCCTGCTCGACGAGCTCCGAAAGTACTTGCTTAGTGAGAAGCCCTTCTAGGAACTGTTCTACTGTCACGACCACCTGTTCCAACTGTGAGTCTTGTCCTTCGATCTCTTCAAAAAGCATGTTGGCTTCGTCCGGCACCGGTTGGAGTCTCTATGTCACCTCCATAACTTTGCTCCGGATGGCAGTGACCTATTGTTGAACCGCGCGTTGCTCCTGCAACCTCTTCATCTTCTCAACTGCAGTAAGTAGCTTCATCTGTGCTTGCACAGTGGAAGCCTGTTGCTTCGCCTCCTGGAGCTATTCTTCCAATCTCCTCAGCTCCCTGAAGCAGAATCAATATCTATTGAAAGAAACATGAAGAATTCAGTAATTTTTATCAATAAATTCATGTCAAAGGCCTACTAGATGATTTTCAATGTCAAACTACCCAGAGTTATTGAAGAAATGAGAATTCACCTGTAGAATCCAAAAGACAGAGTAGAAGACTTGACCCTTTTCATAAATTCTACAGTAATATGGGTATATGAATTTCATGAGTTTCATTATTTGTCGCCCATCTTTTTGAGCCCCAAAATTTTTTCTCTAGAGATCATAAGACAAAAAATCATATCTGAAACTGAAAATTTCATGAAATATCATAGAGCAAGCAATATAAAGTTTCCTTTTGTGATTGGCCCAGAACATGTCTAGCACAGGTTGAGGCAAAGCTCAAAGCTTTGGTTTTTGCACAAATGCCAGGTAAAAAATATGATCCTCATCAGATCATATCTAGAAGGAGGCAAATGAACTAGAATGCTCCATATGAGCATGAGCCTATTGAAGGCCTGGAGAATTTTGTAAATCTTGAAGATTGTGTGGATGTTGAAGCCCCCGTACAAAAGGAATCAACACAACAGAGTATTCCAAAGGTGGTAATTAAGGTTCCAAAATCTAGTACACAGAGTAAGAGGATTGTTTCAAAGAAAATGGACATAGACCCTGAACACACTGCTAGAAAGAAAATGAAAACCATTTAGACATAGCAGTATGTAGACTTGGACGATGAAGGGCCTAAAGAAAAAACAGGTTTAGACATGGTGGAGAGTGGCACAAGTGTAATTGAATCCAGAGCTGATCAATTGGAAAGTGAAGGTAGTTCAGGAGACTTCCATAGCCATAAATACTATTTTTCTCAGGCCTCAAAGGAAGCCTATGAGTCAAAGGAAGATTTATCTAAATGGTATGCATAAATAAGAAAGGAATCACTAAGTGAGATCATGAATCTAATGCCTGAGGTAAAGAAAGATTCCCATCACAAGTCTTCATTATTCACAGTTAGAGACACATAAAGGAAAACATTCAACATTGCCATAGCAGAAGAAGATAAGGTCTCTGAGATCAAAATAGATTATGATAATATCAGTGCCCCGGATAAGGTTCAATTCCACAAGCAGACTAGTGACCTGCTATATTCAGATTATTTAAATTTCAATTTGAAAAATTTAAAATTAACATCACTAGCTGCCAAGCTTCAAGGTCAACTCAGGCATGAAAAAGCAGCAAGTAAAGCATGGTAGATTCAAATAAATAAGCTCGAAGCTGATGGCCCCAAAGAAATGAAATCCTTGCTGGATGAGAAAGACAAAGTGATTCTCAACCTGAAGAAAAAGTTGAAAATGCCTGCTACAGAGCATCCAAAAACTGCAGAACTTGTAGCATTGGAACAGGAAAAGGAGTCTTTCAAGTAGCAATCACTAGATTTTCAGGCTAAATTTATGCAACTGGAAAAGGAAAAAATAGAATGGTCAAAAGAAAAGACAGAAATGGCAACTAGAGTCATAGATTTGTCTTTTGTTGTACCCTATATTACACCCTATTCTACTGAAAGAAAATCAGGCACTGAAGACATTGTCCAGGCAATTTCTCAGGTTAGCTTAAAGGATGGGGAAATAAAAGAATTGAAAGAGAATATCAAGAAAATGGAACAAGAATCACATAAAAGGGATGAACGAGTATCACAACTTAAAAAGGAAAATGCAGTCCTTCATGAAAGGGTGAATAAGTTAAACTCCAGGCTTAAAGGAAAAAGTTTGTTACAAGGATCCAAGCACATCATCTTGGACTCCATATCAGTTGAGGTTACAAAACTCAGGACATATCTAAATTTTGTTAATGATGAGGACAACATTGCAGTTTTGGCAATAGAGTATCTCCTGCCTGTATTGATCAATTGTTTGCACAATATGATCGATCTTCTCCGTTGTAGTGGGCTCTGCTAATTTTGCACTATTCAAGATCCTGTTATAGGCTGAAACCACTCCCTTCTCGAGCCTATATGTGTGATCCTTCTCGTCTTTGGTCTTGAGCTTGACCTGCTCAAGCACCAATCCAAACTCCTCTTTGCTATCTTTTGTTTGTTGCAACTCTGTTGCTTTTGTTCGTGCGCACAACTGCACCTCCTGCGCGACACTGACTTGTAATTTGTACAGTGCCTTAGTTGGTATATGCTGAATTTCCAACTGTATCTATGCCATCTCTTTCATGGGTGTCTGGGTGATGATCTCATCCATGCACAACATGTTGGGTGTAATATGGAAGGTCGGGCTCGCCTGCGCTATGGTATGGATTGTATCGTGCTCACTTGGCGTAGTCCCAACGTCTACTTCTGATGTTGTGGGGGGTGAATTTGTTCTCCTATATGTCCTTTGTGCGCTTTTGATCTGCTCTAGGACCTGCTTTATGTCGACCAACTCATCCTAAATTTAGCCTCTTTAGTGTTAGGCATTTTCAAACTCCTCAGTTGCACAGTCCTGAGACTCTTTCGGCCACGAGGTTAGCATCGTCCTCGGTGATTGTATATTATGGTGGTTGCTTGTGTGCCTTGGCCTTTTTGCGCAGACCCCCAGTGTGGATGATGGGCCTCTTGGTCTAGCCTTGTTTCTGTGGGGTGGCAGTCGATGAGGTTCCTTGTGCTATCGCAGCCCCTTTTTCTAGTTCTTTTGGTGCTGGGGTAGCGTCTTTTTGTTTGGCCTAGGTACCTTTCTTTAGCACAACCCACTTCTTTTGTTGTGTTTTCTTCTGACTTTGATTTTGCTTCTTCGATGTAGCTTTATCCCCAACAGGTGTCTGATCCTACCCCGCATCAGTCTTTGTACCTTCAAGCATCTCTTTAGTGAGGACTGGAATTCTCCAGTCCTCTTTCCAATCCTTGATTTCCATATCTACGTCTTCTTCTTTGACATAGTATCTGAGTTGCAACCATTCCTTCTCGAGATCCCTTCTCGCTTGGATCCATACTTTGTGCCTAGTTGCTTTAAAATTGGCTATGTCTCGGTATTGCGCAACCACTTCTAGAGTAATTCTCCAATTGTTAGCAATGCTCTCTTGGAGCTCATTATAGTATCGTGTGAATGTGCTTGCATTGGTACTTTTGATTTTGGGGTCCGATGTGCTCCCCAATGATGTATACTGCGTTTCGCAACACCGACTAGTCCGCTCACAAAAATAGGTGTATTGTGGCTCCCTCCATTCGATCAAAGTGATCAAGATTAGTAGCCAAGAGTAGTGAAATTTTGCTCCGAGATCCTGCGCATCTCTGCAGTCGTCAAGGAATAAGTTTAGCAAGTATGGGGCCCAGCTGAGCATAGTTCCCTCTGTGCAATATGTTGCCATCATGACGACCCCAACATGGATTTTCTCCTTGTGACACTTTCTAAGTAACTTACAAGCCATCATTTTGGTGGCCAGCCTTGTTCCTGGGTCGCTGATGCGCTTGATAATGATTCTGCGTGACCCTCTCTCTGTGCCATAAGTATTTTTCATCTCCTTTGCCAATGCCTTCTCCCTTGTCTTGTTGTCAAGATACTGCGTTGGATTCTTCCCCCGAAATGGAAGACAGGTGATAAAATAATTGAGCTCAATGTCTATAGAGATTGGCTCTTCCAACCATAGGTAGCCTCCATGGGTGACTGCCATCAATTGCTTGACGCAATTCTTTGCATCCCAGACCCTTCCAAAATGTGGAATATCCAACAGGTTCAGAATTCTGGTGTTGGCCAATCGAGCTTCCCACTGCTTTGGTTGTAAGATTGGATCCCTGAAGGGCCCTATTCCTACACTGTCAAAGTAAACTTGCCTTGCAAACTCTGGGAGCTTGTCTACGTCGACCACATCGTTGTCCAAGTAGCATAGTATTTCCACACACCCCAGAAGGTTAGGCGTGGCCTGCACCCCTTCAGGAATGTGTGGTAGGACTATGGTTGTTGCAACCTGCCTGCGCGGTGACCTTGCCATGGGATGTTTTCCCCTCCGTTTTGGTGGCTAGCTTGAGGTTTCGGCCTCCATGGTTCCTTCATCAGCATAAGCTTTCGGCCGCCCAGTCACATCTTCTACTAGCCCCTCCTTCTCCTGCTCTGACTCTGCTATGTGTGACTGTCCTGGCGCGACCACTTCTGTATGTTTTGGGGTTGTCCCATTTACCCTCTGGGCCCCTTCAGCGTGTTCAGGCCATGAAGGATTGCATGCGTCCTCGGCCTATTGGCCTTGTCCAGTTTCCTTCCTATCTATGTCCATGCCAAACGTTGTTGTTGGTTGGGATTCCTCCACCATGGGTGTGGGGCTTGTTGGTTCTATGTGAGGTGATGGAATGTCGTCCAAGTTGATTAATTCTGTAGTCTTTGTGGGTTCTTGTTCCATTCCCTATGGCTAATGTGGTTCTCTATAATGGATTCAAGATTTCCTACATGCTTGGATCGACGCACCAAACTTGGGTGGTACCATGGTGGTTAAGCTTGATTTCTATCGAGCTGGTTTGCTACGTATCTCTTGTTAAATTTCTCTCCGCTCTATATACTCTATCGCTTTGTGATTTCACAATTTCACAATAAGCATTATATTTCCCGCGTTCCTTACTTATATAGCAAGTGTCATGAAGCTTCTAAGAGAAGATACCTGAGCTATGGTTTAAATGAAATGGCACTTCCCATGTTTGCGACATTCAATTTCCATGTTGCTGCCAGTTGGCTAGATTCATGTGAAGTTGCTTAGAAAATTCTTGTCATTCAATTTGATCGACGCCGCCAGTTGGCGCGATTAATGTGAGGTATCTTCGGAAGTACTTGACATTCAATTTGATAGATGTCGCCAGTTGGCGCCTTTTTGTCGTAACTACCATTTTTACAATTTCCTTATTTTTTTTACCGTTGGTCCTTTTTCCGGCGCAGTGGGATTCTTGCCTGTGTGGTAGATTTGTGTTATCTCACTATTCCTTGGTGCACAGTGTGTCAGTCTTGTGTTGTGCGCAGACTTTTCTCTTTTCTTCACGCTAACTCCATGTTCGTCGTGCTAACTCCCTATTTTTATTTTTATTTTTGCTCTGTGCAGTAACTTCCTAAGTGCTAGGAGGTCGATTGTCCCTCTAGAATTTCAGTCGGCTCCCATTGATCATTCCTCTGAGTTTTGTACCTCTTAAATCCTTCAACTTTACAGCTCCCCCATCTGTGACTGTTTTCACTTCGTATGGACCTAACCAATGTACTCTGAATTTTCCTGGGTGCTGAAGAAATTTATTTTCGTACATCAAGACTAGGTCTCCTTCTTTGGAATTCTTCCTTTTTATATGTCTATCATGCCAATCTTTGTCCCTTGCTTTATGTACCTCTTGGTGAAATCCTGATAGGATTATATCTTATTCCATCTCCAACAGTTGACTTAGTCATTCTTTGATTGTGCCTCGTTCTGTCATGTTGGGGATTGCTACTATGCGCAGGATAGGTACCAAAAACTCTAATGGTACCACTACTTCTTGTCCATATACCATCCTGAATGGTGTCTATCCTGTCAACTTTTTGCATGTAGTCCTGTATGCCCATAGTACTACTGGTATCTTCAAGTCCCAATCATCCCTGTTGACATTGAAGATCTTTGTCAATGCATTCTCTAGGATCTTATTAAAGGCTTCCATTGTTTCATTTGCTTGAGTGTGATATGGTGTACTATTTTGATGATAGACTTAAAACTCCTTAATCATAGCCCTAATAGTATTTTTAATGAAGTGAGTGCCTTGGTCACTCATCAGAATCCTTGGGCATCCAAATATAGTGATCACTTTCTCAAACAGGAAGTGTGTTGTTGTCTCTACGCTACAGTCTTTTACTGGTGTTGCTTTTGCCCATCTTGTTAGATACTTTGTCACAGTAATGATGTACCTTGCTCCTGACCTCTTTGTTGGTGGGTTAATTGGTCCCACAAAGTCTATTGCCCATTTTTCAAATACCTGCAAGGTTACTTGTGTTCTTAGGGGCATCTCATCCCATCTATTAGGTTTACCAACCCTCTGACATACATCACATCTCTAGAATTAGTCCTTTGCATCTTTGTGAATGGTCGAGCACCATAGTCCTGCGCACAATACCTTCTGCACGGTAACTTTGCCTGCATAATGTCCTCCTGCTATTCCCTTATGGGCCTCTACTAAAATCCTAGGTCTTTCATGTTCTAGTACACATCTTCTCAAGATGATATCTGCACCCATCTTATATAAGTGTCATGTAATCAATTGATAGTTTGCAACTCAGACTACCAATTTTTTCTTCTGCGCAATGTTGAATACTTGTGGCACGGTCCCTGTACTCAAGTATTGAATGATGTCAACGAAATATTCATCAACTACTTGGACTAAAAATAAGTGTGCATCAGGGGAGTTGTCCTAGAAGTTCATAGGTTTATCTCCATTAGTGATCCTTGATAGGTGATCATGTCCTACATTTAAGTTCCCATGGCTTGACTATTACTTCAAAATCAAATTCCTTGAACAACAATAACCATCTACAAATCTTGCCCCCCAACACAGGCTTATTGACTAGGTATTTGAGGGTTGAATGATCTGTAAACATCTTGAAATGCTTACCCAGTAAGTAATGTCTGAACTTCTGGAGTGCATAAACCATATCTAGGCCTTCTCTTTCTGTGGTATTATAATTCTACTCTGACTCTGACAGTTTTATTCTAGCAAATGCTATAGCATGGTCCAATTCCCCTATTCTTGGTTGCGCTAGCATAGCTCCGAATGTTATATTTGATCCATATACATGCACATGCAATGCCTTTTCCCAATCTGGGAATACTAGTATTGGTTTTGTTACCAACTTCTCTTTCAGAGTGTCCAATCCTCGCTGACAGTCCTCATTCCACTAAAAATTGCTATATTTTCTCAATAGTTTCTCCATTGGCGTAGTGATCTGCACATACCCTTTTATGAATTTCCTATAGTATCCTATATGTCCCAATGTTTCTCTCAACTGATGTACTAATTTTGGTGGTGGTAGATTCACAATCACTGCAATCTTGGCAGGATCTACTAGCAAGCCTTGTTTGCATACTATATGGCTCGATAATATCCCAAAAGGTGTTCCAAAGATGCACTTCTTGATATTTAGCGATATTTGACATTGCCTGCATCTTTCTAACATCAGCCTTAACACCTCTACATGGTCCTTCAACAGACTATATACTGTCCAATCATCCATGTATACTTCTAAAAACCAATGGATGAATTCTTTAAAAGCAGCTACGACTACTCTTGAGAATATAGCTGGTGCATTCTTCAGCCCAAAAGGCATGACTGTGTACTGGTAGGATCCCCATTCTGTGGCAAAAGTGGTATTGTACCTATCTTATGGGGTTATCTTGATTTGATGGTAACCTAGGAACCCATCTGTGAATGAGTATGCTTCCTGGCCTCCTACATTCTCTAATACCTCATATGTGACAGGCGTGGGGAAAGGGTCATAAAGGCAAGCATCATTCAGCTTCCTCAGGTCGACACATATCCTTATCCTTCTCTTTTTCTTCTCCTGAACTACCATAGGGATTACCCATTCGAACTCCTCTACTGGTTCTATGGTTCTGGCCTCCAACATCCTATCAATTTCTGCTTTTACTTTGTGCTTGTATATTGGGTTCAGTCTATATGGTTGTTGTCTGACTGATCTAGCCTCAGATCTCAGAGGTATCTTCATCTCTTTGAGCTCTCTGATTATGCCTTTCATTTCTGTAAAGGTTGTTGGGAACAGGTCACTGTACTCGTGCAGTAACTCTGTTATTCTTTCTACTGTTTTCTCATCCCAGTAGTCTCCAATGCTGGCCATTTTGGGATTCTCGGTTGTCCCAATATTAACTTTCTTCACCTTGATCGGCGTAGCAAACAATTTTGATTCCGTAGGTGGACCTTCCATCTCTCTTTCACCTTCAACTTCTAATATCTGATTGTTGTGCGGGTCCTCTTCATCCGGTGCTTCTTCCTGCACATGGTAACATGACAACAATTATTTCACTGTCTATTTGTTCTTTTGTTGATCTTCGGTCATGAGTTCCACTTCTAGTTCCTTAATGAATATCACCCCTTTGATTTGTTTGAGTGTTGAGTCTATGTTGGGGTTCTCATGTTCAAATGAGAAAGTGACTTTAAAGTTTTGTTGTATTGTTGTCCATTCTGTAGTGCCTATGCACAGTTCTTGGTCTACATACTAGTTTGTTGGTATTCCTTCTAGTGTATGAATAAAGTAATGAGGCCATTCCTCTGGTGGTGTCATCGTCCATAATCTTTTTCACTTCTCCAAGTGTTCCAAAGGTGACCCATGTCCATCATGTCTCTGCATCATTATTCTCTTCTTCTCTGCACCGAACCTAATGTGCAGTAATCATTTACATTGGTACTAGTCTTTCACGGTCTCTTTGTGCGCACCCCACCGTCTTGCAGGTGTTTCGTTGAGTGCTATGTCCAGCGCTAAGAGATTCTGATTTGGTAACACTTAATCTTCATATCTCATTAAGAATTCTTCTAAGTCATTCACCCCATAAAAAATTGGAGGTTTTCTTATCTCTGTACCTACCCATCGTACTGCGCGATCTATTCTTGCACATCTTCTTGTGGAGACTTCATGTAATCTCTGCTACCAATTTTCCAACCCTTTATATGACTCTGACATGCATGACGTGATACTTCTCCAACTAAGTACCCCATCTGTAGTTGGATTCACATAATCTTCTTCTCTCGCGGTGGTTCTGTACAGCTGGTTAATTTCCTCCAGGTCTAAGCAAGTAGGTTCTACAAACCTTTCTCCTTATGATGGATCTAACGGTGCAATGACTCTATATTCTCATGATTTGAATGTCATCTTCCTTGTTTTAAAATTGATTATGGCCTGATTGTCGAACGCCTAATCCAATCCAAGCAATGTTGGGTAAGGTGTTGTGCCATCCACTATTTCTTAGTTAGAACCTTTTTTATTTCTAGGATAGTTTCAGTTCTGTCTTCTGTCTCTAGCTCCTTTAACTCCTGTTTGTTTTTAGAATTTAGAAACCTGATGAGACATCTGGCTTATGTTGGCTTTTCTCCCAATTATTTCTTAATTCTTTCAATGGCTCCTCTATATTTTTGAATTAACTCATGCTACTCAAAGATAATATGTATATAAGGCCAAATCTCTGTCATGGATTTATTGATGTCTATCCATATATTTTCCTTAGCTTGGGATAAGGTATTATCCATGGTTGTTTCTTTTCCTAACTGTTGTATTCATTGTTTGAGCCTCTGAGATTTATGTATTTCATCCTGATGACAAGTTGAGATCTTTATTTTTGTTCCTATAATGACTTTACTTCTTCCTGTAACTTTTTTATTTCTCCTCCTTGTATGGACATTTCCTCCATAGCTTTCACTAATTTATCTGAGGCATCTCAAGTTTATGATGGGGTTGATGTTGATGTAGAAACTTCTACTGTTCTTATCTCTGTCAGGGGCACTGCATCTAGTGGAACTATGGCCAACTGTGCATTCTTCTCTTTTTCCTTGATCAACTTATCCATCTCTGCTTCCATTTCTCTAATATGTGCATTTTGCTCCATAATAAATTGGAGCATTTATTATTTTTGGCTCTATGTCTCAGCCACCTCTTTAGTCTGTAAATCCTTTGTTGCTGGTAGTTTCAATTTTTTCCTGAGTGATGCTATGTCAACATTCTTCTTCTTAATCAACTCTTTTGTTGCTTTGACATTAGCTGGGTCATATCCAATCTTGAGTACTAATTCCTCTAATGATTTTATCTTATTATCCTTGGCCAAAGAAAATATCTTTTCAATCTTCAATTGAGATTGGATATTATTCAGTGATACATGTAATTTGGAAGTTGTCATTATAGTGTTTGTCAAGGTTGAATAAATAATCTCCCACGTCTGTTCGTGCATATCCATCTGATCAATAGGATGGACATCCTTTATATCAAATTCAATTGAAGTCTTCTTGTGATCAACTGTTGTATTTGTATAGGTGACCTTTGCTTGTAAGAATTCCATTTGCATTCTTCCCTTCTTTCTGTCAAAAGCTAACAAAAGTGTGTGTTGAGCAATACAAGTCTGTTTCCAAAATTGAGTATAAGTACTACTTTTGAGTAGTTCATTCTTTTGCTTAATTTCCTTATACTTATCAAAATTATTTGAATCCTTTTCTCCATGAATTGATTCATATGTTAGAGTTGTGTCTGGATTCCTTTGTGAAGCTGATGATGATGGAGATCATGCAAACAAACTGGTTGACTGTGCTCAAGAGTGTGGTCCTTCCAAGACTATTGTAGACTGCATTTCTCCCTCTTTAATGGTGCAGACCCCCTACCCTCCTGGGGATTTTGCGACCTCCTGGTATTGGATCTTCAAATATCTTATTCGAATTGGCTCTTCAGGCCCTTGCTAGAACCCCAATCAAGTTACACAAGTCCCTTTTCTCTTGGGCGCATGTTCTATGAAAACCCGCAATCTCCTGCTAAGCCTCTACTCTCTTTTTGAATTTGAATAACGGGCACTGGCTCCTTCTGCTAGCCCCCCTCTCCTCATATGACCTCCGAATGTGATCAAGAGCCTATCCAAAGGGCACTTTAGATTTGTGGGCTTCAAGCATTTTTACTTCACGTGACAACCAATTCTTCTAGAGTACCTTTTCTCCGACACACGCGGATCTTCACCATGTGTCCTTCTAGATCTAACGACCCAGATCTTCTCCGCCCTTCGCGACTTCGCGGAGATTGCACTTTGCTCCTTGTTAATCTTTTGGGACTCTATCTCCCGGAATCTCTGATCCGCTGCCACGTCCCTCCTGACGACCAACAACCAGATCCTACTCCGCTTTTCAGAGCTTCGGCAGTTTCACTCACTACTCACCTAGAATCTTCTAGAGTGCCCTAGCTCCGAACTTCCAAAACTGTTTTCACCTGTCCCTCTGTACTATGGACGGTTTCGGCTGGCTTCGAAACTTCGGGACTTTAGCTATCCCACTGTCCTTATGCGCTTAAAAGGGTTTAAGGCCCGTGCACTTTACCTGGATCCAATGCTTGTTGATCCTTCGTGCCCAGACCCGATGGCTTAGATATGTTCCTCCTTTCTACACGCTCCTGTTGTCTGGACGTGGGATTCGATGGTCTAGATCTCTTTGATGGCTAATCCAACGACAACTATGGCTTCTCCTCCTTTACTCTCTTCATTCTCTCAAAATTGGAAGGATTAGAAATAGTCAAAGGGTTGTTGTCTTTGATCCTCTTGCAAACTCGACTACTTTGAGTTTTGACTTCGCTCCTCCTCCTGAGCTTTTCCACTTCCTCTCGAACTGGGAAATTTTTTCAAGTATTCAAGGTCTTGGCCCTTGAACTTTCTCCTTCGAACTCGATTACTTGGGTCTCGTTAGTGCTTTTCATCCTGAGCTTGTCTGTGGCTCGGACCCTGAAGGTCTCGGCCTTCTTCTCCTATCTGCTGATATTTTGTGCGCAAAGGCACTATCTCCCCCTGAGTTTTCAAATTTATTGATCCTCTTAAGGGTATCGACCCTTCTACTTCCTTAGAAGGGGGAAGGGACTCCATTTTCACAATGATTTAACTGCTTAGTCTACATAGTGGTACATACCTTACCCCCTTCAGATTCAAACCCAGTGACCTTTAAGGAGGAAGTACATATTCTTAATCATCGAACCCAAATTGTGTAGTTTGAAAATTATCTTCCCATGCTTGCATACTTTCTCTTGTATGTTTTACTTATATTTGAGTAGCATATGTATTATTGTTGTTGAGATCCTTTGAATGGTGAATACAAAATACAAATGACAAATTGCAAGTTTTACCTCAAAATTTAAAAGGTGCAACGTATACATATGGAGATAAATGGATAAAGATAATCAAAATACCTACTCTAACAAATTTGTTGAGTCCTTAATTACAAGATAATTCCACCTGATATGAAGTATACAATGTCTAGTTCCATTCATTGATACCAAGGGGGCATGTAAGTTGAGGAATATAAAGAGAAGTTCCAAGTTGTTCTCAAATCAAATTCACAATTATAAGCGTACATACTAAGAGACATCCACAATTCAAATGAGGTCAAGCATATGATCATGGATAAGAATGCATGATCTCTAATCTTTATAAAATGTCATTATTTTAGCTAAAAGAGCATGATTTAAAATATACACCCTTAAGAAGAAAATGGTTACTTCTAGTAGAAGACATTATACATCTAAAAGGATGAGTATAACAAGATAAGGTCAAGACCCTAAATCCTTTTAAGCATGGACAATTATTAGATAATAAACCCACCCTCTCATGTCCTAATCTATGTAAAACTTTTTCTCAATAATGCTTTGAATAACACACATATAATTCTTGGAAGCTATTTATGGCTCCAATTTTGCAACATTTTGCCTCTAAAACCACATCCAAATTTGAATCAATATTAGACCAATCCACTAGTGAGCTAAAACCTAAAGATAAATCCCCATACTCATCGAAACAAGCAAGCCCTCTATATCACTCGATGCAACAACTAGCCTTGTTCACTTAGACAACTTCAAATTCTTTGTTATTATTAATAAGAACAAGATCATAATCATGATTTATCCTATAAATACTATTAAAATGTTAGATAAAAAGCAACTCAAATGACTAATTCTATGGTTGGATCTCTCTCAACACTTCCCCATTAGTGTTATGATCCATAAACAAATATAGTGTAAATGAGTGTTCCATAAGGTTGAGTTAAATAAAAGGGATTGTAGCATATGAGATAACTACTACTTGATAAATATATGTGGTGTTGTAGTGGTTATACTCTCTCGGGACCTATTATGTTGACCATTGAGTAGAAATATCATTTAACCAAGATAAGCATCGCATCGCCATACTATTGAGGCCTTAATTCAATCTTTAAAAAATGGTGAATTCTAAACACAACGATAAGATCCTTAAAAAGGGGTGGATTGGATCTATGGTCGACACTTCTTTCAAATGGTTGTCAACCTATCTCCTAAGAACTAACCTCTAGGTTCTGCTAAGCCACTATGAAAATACAATATTGTTTTCCATAATATTCCCAAAGAACATGTCATTAAGATTCCCTTGGCCACAACACTTATGATTGTCCACTCATGTTTATATGGTCCTTTTCAAAATAGTGAAATCGTAATTCTGAATGTAGAGAATCTTCTGGAGTATAATCCATGTTAGGGAAAGTTTCATAAACTCTAATGCAAATTATACTCCAAAATATTCTCTACTACTATGATGAACCATAAAAATCTGCATTTAAAAAAAAATCTTTATTCTTGTTAAGTAACTATTGGAAGCGTGAACCATTACCCCTAGCCAAAGTCTTTACTTAGCTCTAGACATTTTAATTGAAAAGAAAGTTGGTTCTTGTCACATCTACATCAATCATAGGAAACTTACTAAATTATATTTTTTTGAATTGATGCTATGATGTATGAACTGCAAGGTGCAAATCTTTTCTCCAGAATTGGCCTTTGTTTACACTTATTTTAAATCCGAATCCAACTTGAAGATCAAGTTTCCTTTCAAACTTATCATGGTAAATATTGATTTTTTTGCATGCCTTTTTGGACTACATAACACACCAACAACCATCCCAACACTAATAAATAATATATTGGTAAGTTTATTCAAAATTTTGCTCTTGTATCCTTTGATGGTATTCTCATATATGGTAAGACTTTGAAGGAATACATGGAACACCTTGGTATTTTTTTCACCACTATTAAAACACGGTAAGTGTATGCCAAAGATTTCAAATGTGATTTTTCTATAACACAAGTACAATGCATTGCTTACATCATTTTATAAGAAGGGGGTTATCTCAAATTGAAGTTTCAATAGATGCAAGAAAAGCTGACATAAAAATAAAAATAAAAATAAAAACAAAAAAAAACTTCATGAATTTCTAAGTTGGTTGGGTTTTATAGGAGGTTTGTCAAAATATTCTCCTATATTACTCGCCTACTTACCAACCTCGCAATGAAGAAGGGATTTGAATTGTTTAAAGAATCTCAACAAGCCTTTAAGAAATCGAGGGAAGCTCTTGCATATTGTACTTTTTGAAAGTAGCAAAACCGTTACCTTTCAAATCATAAAGTTAAATGATTAGGAGAGGATATTTTCTAGTAAATAAATGTTTGTGATTATACATGTGATAACCAAGTGGTACCAATTCCTACTAGGCAATAAGTTTTTCAATCAACCTAACCATCCTAGCCTTAGCCATCTCTTAACTAAAGGCATGTTGACATAGGAACAAAAAAAAATGATTCATAGGTTATAAGGTTATAATTTCTATATAATTTACAAGCAGTTGGGTCAAGAGAATGTGATTGTGTATGCATTATATAAATGAGATGAACCTCCAATGTTTTAGGTTTTCTCTATTAACCAAGCTCGATGGACCAAAAAAACAACGATCGCGCCCTTTTACAACCACTTTAAAGATCTAGTAAGACATCCTCACTACAATGAAGAGACCAATGTGGATAATACAATAAGATATCACCCTCTTCAAGGACCATATCCATCTTAGGTAATAGTTCCCATCGAATAAGAAGGGTTTTGAACTTAGGCATAACTCACCATTCACATGATGGGTGGGTTTTTAAAAGACCTACAAAATTCAAATATCTCCTCCAATTTCTACTTGAATAATATGAAACTAATGGTGTTGGATATTGGGTGTAACCTGATACAAAAAATAAACATAATTCCATATAGTCGAAAAGGAATAACCTTCAAAGAAAATAGGTGGTGCATTGTGATTAAAACATCAGAATGCATATTGAACGTGCACACCATGTTTAACATTCGCATATAACACATATGATAATGACCCATCGGGTATATTATTTATAGCCTCAAGATCTAACCAACTTCCTTGGAATTGGGAAGATCTTGTCCACATACAATCGTCAATGGTTAGGGTTGACTTAATCGAATATGTGCTATCTAGTCGGCTCGACAAGGGTGCTCGACTTGTCCGTCCATGTATCCAATGCGTAGTTGATTGGTCAGCTAGTTGATCCATCGACCCACTGTCTTCGACTACTGGTCAATTTTTCGATCCACAGGATTGTCGACTACTTGACCAACTAATGTAGATATCCAATCGATTTCCCGACCGACTGTTTCCAGATGTTGTTCGACCATGTGATGAATTGACTATAAGAGAAGTGTTATGAACCATCAGAACCTAATTTTCCAACACCCCCACCCCATCAACACATGACTCTAGAGATTCAGAAGATGAAATTAAGTCAGTAGGACACCCCCCCATAATTGCAACTTTCTGAAGTCCAAGCATTGAATGAAGCTTGAAAAACTTAGCTTTAGATAAGGGTTTTTAAAGATATCGTCAATCTGAGCATTTATATTGCAATAGATAAGGGAGATAAGGTTCTCATGAACCAACTATCTAAATTATTGAGCATGGATCTCAACATGTTTCATCTTACCATGTGCAATAGGGTTGTCAACAACCTGAACCACATTATGATTATCACAATATATTATAGTCTAGGTCTGTACATGAAATCCAAGTTCACCCAAGAGTTGGAAAAACCATACAACCTTTATTCTTGCATGAACAACGTCGTGATACTATGCTTTCGTAGTCAATAGAGAGACTACCTTTTGTTTCTTTCACGACCAAACCAATGGTCCAATGTTGAACCAAAACACATAGCCAGAGGTGGACTTTTGTTCATCATTGTCACCTACCAAGTCAGAGTTGGTGAATCCAACTAACGAATATAAACTTCACAATATTTGATACCAATATGAGTGGTACCCTTGAGGTAGAGAACAATCCTTTTGACTTCTTTCCAGTTGTTTTCTCTGAGATCCTACATAAACCAAAAAACTAGACTAACATCAAAAGAAATTTCAGGTCAACTATGAGTAAGATAAATTAGACTGTCGACCAATTATCGATAGAGAGTAGCATTGACTTTGGGAGATTGACAAGTTTTATTCAACTTAACTCCAAATTGAAAAAGAGTAGCACATGGCTTACAATTTGTCATCTTAAAATATGTTAAGAAATCCATTACATATTTAAATTGACAAATGAAAAAACCACCATATAATGGTAATACTTAAAGACCCAAAAAATAATGCAGAATACCAAAATATGTCATGTCAAAGGAGTCAACAGGTTGTTTCTTCAATATAAGAATGATATCAATGTTATTTCCAGTTATTACAAGGTCATCAAGATATACAACAATAATCAAAGTGTGTCCATGAGTATGGAGTACATATAAACCGTGATCATATTCTCAACGTTTAAAACCAAGTCGAACGAAGAAATTGTCGATCTTATCATACTAAGCTCTAGTAGCTTGCTTCAAACCATAAAGAGGCTTCTGAAGTCAACACACCAGGTTAGAATATGTCATGAAACCATGAGGTTGTTCAATGAAAATTTCTTCTGATAGGTCACCATGAAGAAAAACACTCTTCACATCCATCTAGTGGATCTGGCCTCCAAAACAAGTAACAAGGGAAATAATCAATCGAACAGGGTTCATCTTTGCAACAGGGGAAAAGGTTTTAGTGTAGTTGATGCCTTCTTTTTGAGAAAAAACTTTTTCAACCAAGTGAGCTTTATGATGCTCAACAACACCTTCACAGGTAAATTTGATCTTGTAGACCCATCGACAATTCACAATGTTCTTCCCTTGAGGTCGAGGAACTAAATCCCAAGTGTGATTCTTCAATAAAGAATCAATTTTTGTTTACATAGCCTATTCCCATTCAGGTTGTCCTTGGGCATCTAAAAAGGTAACATGATCAGAGCTTTCAAGCACACGAGTCATCAAAGAAACACTGACATGTTGCTTCTGACTGCAATTTTTTCGACATGAAGAAACATCACCGACATCAAGACCAACAGCTTCAATTGTCTTGGAAACACATCTAGGTAGACAACAAAGGGGTGAATTGTTGTTCACTCCAAAAGGTTGATCATAAATCAAAACAATTTCATTTGAAGCACACGACGAACCAGTCAAAACAAAAATTGACTAACCATCCAACTCAAAGGTCGACGATCCAGTCGAAATAGGAACAGAGTTCGATTGTCCATTTGGAGGACTGAAAAATGGAACATGAGAACTAGATTCAAACACAAAATCAAAGAGATCATCATGTAATAATCCAAAAGATTCATTCAACAAATTGATGCCATAAGACTTCTTATCAAACCATATATTTCATCTGGAAATGATTTGTCGTTTGACAAGGTCAAACAGTCGATAAGATTTTGACTCTTTAGAGTATCCCATCATGATGAAAGCACGGCTCTTTGCATCCAGTTTTTTTCTACAATCATCACAAGTATGAGCCCAAGCAACACATCCAAACATGCAGAGGTGGCCGACGGAGGGATTTATTCCACACCATCGTTTGACTGGAGTCATAAAAGAAACAACTCGAGTCGAGATGCGATTGAGAATATAGTTTACACAATAGATAGTTTCGGCCCAAAAGCGAGGAGGAAAATCTTTGTCCTGCAAAAGACATCTAGCCATTTTGACTAACATCTGATTCTTAAATTCTATAGCACCATTTTATTGATGGATATGAGGAATTGACCACTGCCAATCAATACCAAATCAAATTAGGTATTCTTCAAAAGGTTGATTCACATACTCACCACCATTGTCTGATCTCACGCACTTGATAGGTCAACCACATTGCTTTTAAGAAAAGGCCTTGAATTCTTTAAACTTTTCAAAGAAAAGATTCATGTTTTTCAAGAAATAAACCCAAGTGAAACTAGAGAGATCGTAAAAAAAAGTCAAAATATACCTTGCACCTACTAAGGAAAGTAGATTGATGCAACAAAGATCATTATGAACCGTCTCCAAGAGGTTTTGTGATCGCCACACTTTTCCAGAGTTGAAGGGTTCTTGATGATGTTTACCTAGTACACATCCTCCACAAACTCCATTGGGGGGGGAAAGTTAGGTAAGCTAGAAACCATATTCTTTGTTGTCATCAACTGCAGACTTTCAAAATTTAAGTGTTTGAGTCATTCATGCCAAATTCGACTTCATTCATTAATGAAAGTAATAAGAGTAGTTGGTTCAAAGTTGGGTTGTGTCATGTCAAAAAAATTATACAAACTATCCTTCAGGTTGAGAAACCCTCGAGCAACAATTGACTGACCTTTATTCAAATATCAGATGAAGAATCAATCTGGCCAAAACTCCACAATATTACATGCTTGTGATAATTGAGAAACCGACAACAGATTGGCACTAAGGTTCAATACATGATAGACATCGACAATTTTCCCATGTCAACAGGGAACATCACCATGACCAACAATGTATAGAGAAAAGTCATCAACAACATAGATCTTTCTTTCCACATTTTTATCTAAGGACATGAAAAAGGAAGCATCCTTAGCCAAATGATGAGTGCATCCAAAATCAACTACCCATTCATTTTGCGCATAATGAGAAAGCAACACTTGAGAAGTTTCGACTTGGAATGTGAAATTATCAATAGGTTGACGAATAATAGACATGTCTCCTTCAAGTCACTTGAACTTCTCCTCTAATTTGCCTCTCTTCCTGTGGCAGTTCCTCTCCACATGTCCAGTCTTTACATAGTACTGACATGTCTTCTTCTTTCAGTTATGATGGCGTGCATTTGTATGCCCTTTAGGTTTCTAGTTGAGGCATGCAAGTCTTTATATAAGGGTATCAAACCATCCTCTTTCCTTATGATTCGCTTTTCCCTTTCCCTTCAGAAAGTGAGCTTGATGTTGCCACCAAGATTTCCTTCATCAATCAACTTGTGTTGATCAATAATCAATAAGCCACAAAAAGATTCAAAGGTGTAATCCTTACCATCTTCCTTGTGTGCCTACTAGTTAGTGTGGAAAGTCGAAATGAACACATCAAATGGTGTTCTCAAATTCATCAGGAACAACTTGATGAGTTGTTCATCTTTATTCTAATAATTATTTCCACATTCACCCAATTTAAACTTTAGTTCCTCCACACATGCCAAATGGTCCTCAATTCTGTCGAAAGAATGGGGATTGGGAGAGATAATATCTTTCTCCAACAATATGGCATGGCTTTCATCGACTCTATCGAATAAATACTTCAGCTTCTTCCAGACTTGATGAGGGCAGTCAATTCCACTGGTGTGAAATTGAATCTCCTATGAGATATAGGTTGTGATGACCCCCAAAGCCTCATCCTTCTTTCCACCAATAGTGAAATTCATATGATTGTCTGGTGAATCTGGAATCACAATCTTCGTTATTGCCACAGTTCTTTACTCTTCAATAGGGTTTCCATGTTTGGTACCTAGACAACATAGTTTGATCCATTCAAAACAACAAGATCAATCTTCGAAGCCATCTTCGATATCTTAATAGATCATATTTGTTTCCACAAGTTATAGTCAACAAATCACTGGCCTAGAGTCGATCATAAATAAATCCGACTCAACAAGATTTGCAGACAACATGCGAGGTCACAACCAATCACTCTGATACCATGTTGTTGATTCGGTGTAACCTGATATGAAATAAATAAACAGAACTGAAGATAGTTGAAGAGGAATAACCTTCAAAGAAAACAAGTGGTGTCTAAAGACACTGTTACAACACTTAAGCACAACACATTGTGATTAAAAAATCACAATGCATATTGAACATGCACACCATGTTCAACATTCACATATAACACACATGATAATGACCCATCGAGTTTGTTATTTATAGCCTCAATATATAACCAACTTCCTTGGAATCGAGCAGATCTTGTCCACATACAATTGTCGGTGGTTGGAGTTGACTATGTCAAATCAGCGCTATCTAGTCAACTTGACAAGGGTGCTCGACTCGACCATCCATGTGTCCAACTCATAGTCGATTACTCGATTGCTCGATCCACCAATCAACTGTCTTCAACTGCTGGTCAATTATCCGACCGACAAGATTGTCGACTAATCGATCGACTAATGTAGATATATGGTCAATCACCCAACCAATTGATTCCAAGAGAAGTGTGATGAACCATTAGAACCTGAGGTTCCAACAAATCGTTGCATGACTTGTAACTAAATGTGATGTTTTCCAACGTAATAAGGTTCAAATTGTTCCATATCTAGGTTGTTGCAAAAAAATTCCATCCCATAATATCACAGATGGAATGAAACCCCTATGGATTTTATCATAGAGTTACCGTCCTCTAAAGGCAAGGATGTTAATGATGATATAGCCGATTCACTTACTATGTATGCATAGGTTATTCCTATCTTTAGGAAGCAAACAACATCTTCGAAGCCTTCTTCAAGAACATCTACAAGCTACATGGACTTCCTCACCATGTCATTAATGATAGATATTGATTTGAGAAAGAATTTGCAAAACCTTCCAGGCACGATAACTTTTTAGTGTGCAACCCTTTCAACCTACACAATACCTATTTCAAGCACCAAGCTCAACTCCAGTGCGATACAAGTCTTGGTGCCATGTGACACTAACCTAACCAAAAATTTATTAGCACATGCCTATACATCATTCATTACTCAAGTCTTCAACAATAATGCACCAAAATCCAATGTGACCCCACTAGATCATTGTGCCAAGGCTTTGAGCATCTAGGTGATGTTGTATTTAGTGAGACATGACAAGCATATATCCATATATTATATCCCTCTATTTGAAGGTAAGTTAGACATAGAAGCTTTAGGGAGATGGTTAGACTAGTTATAAGGTTATTTCTTTGTTCATAACTTTTCCAATAGTGAGAATATTACCTTCAAGCTCTTGAAGCCCCTTCCTTGTGTCAAGCACTAGTGGGATTTGCATTGTGAGAAAAATGTTGGAGATGGTTTTAGATCGCAAGAGACAAAACCCACTTGGGTGGATTTTGTTGATGCTCACGAGGAGTATCACTTTGTTGGAAACTATGATAACCAATATATAAGATGGATAACCTTGTTTTGGGTTAAGGATTAGACTATATGAGAGTACACAAATTCCTTTCTGACCCTACACACAAGGCTAAGTAGCAAGGAATTTGGGTGGCACATGGTTATAAAATAGTGTAATGGCCTATATAGATACATCCAAACATAAATTTAGTTTATGGACATCTCTTTGCTAGGAGAGACTTAATGTTATGACACCGAGATTGGGGAACATTATTGGTAGAAGAGTAAGAAAGAGTTTTGTATTGAAAATCAACCACGACAAAAGAGGGGTAAAGGTGACCCTAACTCTCTATACAAAGGACAAAGTATAAATAAATAACCTTAAGACAACTAGCAAAATATGCATGCAAAGAAGGAAAATGGAAAATCTAAAAAGGATACATGTAAATGGTGTGACACCCATAAAATCCCATGGCACAATAATGACAAATGTTGTGCTAGACATTATTTATTGCCCCAATTGAAAGCCTTGGACTTTGGTTCATCCTTGATGCCACTGGAGACAATGGATAGGGGAAAACAAATTATTAATGTAGAACCAAGTATTAATGTTACCATTGGAAAGATCCAACTAGAGGAACTGAATAAGTTCAAGGAGAGACAATGCCTCTTCCATTCATAGATGTGGATGAAGGGAAATCCCTTACATTTCGTTGTTGACAATGACATCCAGGAGGACCTAATATCAATATATATAATTAATAAGGTGAGGATGCAAACAATGTCACACCCCCATCCATACACCATTGGTTGGCTAAGGCAGGGATGAGACATCTGGATCATGCAACAATGTTGCTTGCAACATAACATGGAGCACTTTAAAGATGAGGTATTGTCTAACATTTCCCTATTGGAAGCTTACGATGTTATATTAGGTTAACCATATATGTGGAAGTGCATTTTTATTTACTATTCTAGGCCTTGTAGTCTCATTGTTACACTAGGAGGTCATATCTATAGGATATCAAAGGTAACCTTGTTTAATGCAATCTTTTTTATCACTACTATGTAGTGTAGGATAATGATCTCTGAGACTAGGGGACTTTTCCTCTTTATGGTTTGGTGAAAGGAGCAAAGAAAATCATCATGATTATGTAACATCCCCACTATAATTCCCAATTTAATTAAAGTGTAATGTAGATATGAATGTGGTTGTAGTTCAGGGGAGGTAGGTGCAGGGGTGGGGGGTAATGTATGGACCTGGTGGACACAAAGTTTTTTTTATTTCTATTGGAATCTAGGAATTATCACCACCAACAAGGCATAATCCTACGCTTTGTATCAAGGCATCCAACTGGTCAAGCAACAAAAAATTCTTAGATTCAATATAATAGGGAACTCCAAAAACTTGATTAGAATTTGTGTTTTTGACTTCTCGCCAAAGGATATTCAATTAAGGAAAATTGTGGATCATATATGTCTTTCACTTAGAAACCTCCAAGTGAAATGTTATCATGTGGTCAGACAATATAACACTGCAGCAGACACAATCGAAAACTTGGCCATTGGAAATCGCCAAGGTCATGTGAGTGCTAACAATTTGGAGTATCACCTCTCCCCCCCGTGACCATATGATTAAGCCCTCATCTCTGAAGTCTCTCCACGTGATATCTGGGTGGACACGTGGACAAGGCCCTCATCACATCGACATGTAATAGCTCTCATGGAATGTGATAAGACATAGGCACAAAGGTAAGGGAGGTTTCATCAAGATAACATTAAAGGGGAGATCTTGTCTGCGTGTGACTATTACACATCAAAGTGCCAGACTTAAATGCCACATCCTAAGTGTCACAAAGTGTCCCTTATGCTTTGCTAAGTGTCGTAAAGTGTCCCAAACACTTTGCTAAGTGTCGCAACTCGATTGAAACCATAAAAAACATTTGCCATGACCCATAAGTCATGTTGGAAGAAGAAACCATCATCTAACAGTCAGAACCACATCTTTTCACTTGGAATTTTGACCATTTTTGGGGCATTTATGAAGGGTGGCGTGCCCATGTCCAAGCTTAGGGGGAGACAATTCTTCCTTTTCCTTGTTCAGGGGGTGCCACTAGCGCTTTTTATCTAACTCAGGGGGAGCGCCACTTTGGTTAGAGGAATATACAAGAGATACCACATTTTACTAAGGGCCAACTCTGAAGGGATGAGGCTATTGTGGTTTGAATCCTATCCTATGGCTCTATCTTAGGATCAAATCCCAACTCATGGAGCCATATCCTCAACCAATTCCCTAATTAGCCCATGGTGGTTGAGCCTCCCAATCCTATAAATTGAAGGCATTTCCATGGTGAAGGGGAAAGGAAATTATTGAAGCATCATCATTTTGGTCATAACAAATTCGTGCAAGGGGCTGGATGAGGAGAGCTTGGAGAAGTTACTGCATCATCAAACGTGATTTGTAAGTACTTGCCATTGGATTTCCAATTAATATAAACTTATCCTATTCCCTTCAAGGCAATGTGTTATGCATATATCTGTCTATTGTTGTTTCAATCTTCATAGATAGATCTTCTTTATCTAATAATATACAGTAGGAGGAAGAGTTTCTTTGTTGGTCTTTGCGAGACTTCATTGGCATTAAGGAGCTTGGAGATAAAGCCCAAGGATTGAAGCAGTGAGGATGAACATCGAAATAAGGTACACCATATTATTCTTCTCTCTTGTTTGATTGGTTGAATTATATTCAAAGGGAACGTAGCAATGATTTTTTTTATTATGTCTTTGGACCAAAGAAGGGGTCTTGGTCCAAAGGGGAGCTTAACCAATGTGCAGGGTAAGATTTCTCATAACAAAAAAATGGTGACTCCACTGGGGATGGACTTTGATTAGTCCTTCTTTTGGTTCGTCTTAAATCCTTGATTTTGATTAGATCTTGTTTGTTTTATTGTTGACCCTGAGTCATTTCTCCTTCCCTCTTCTTAATTGAAGAGATTACAGAGTCATTTACCGATTTCTAGTTTTTAGAAGCCATTTTTAAGCTTTTCCAGGACCAACACTCCCATGTAGTGGCTACCAGGGCACCACTGACCTGACTGGCACTCACCCTTAGCCTTCTAGGGCTCACCATAGTGCTCTATCTCTTTGATACCAGGGGCGCTAGTCCCTTCTTTTCAATCTTTCCTTTGGTTTCCGCCTAACTTTACTCAATATGTTATCAAGTGGCTTTTACCCCAAATTCTCCTTATTTGTCTTTGACTTTGTTTCCTTGAGAAATTACTATCTATCACTCATTTCGTTTATTCTTTTTTTTGTTTTCAAACCTCTCCTATTTGTGAAATTCTTTAGTCACCTTGGGTTCACAAGATCCCTTGATTCATCCAACCTTTCAGTTCTTTGATCTTCATCTTGCAAAGTTTTCAGATTGCTTGATTGTTTGGACATTTTCATCAACTAGAGTTTGCAAAGGTTGTTTAGTATTGAGACTTATTGTCTTCTTTGGAACACCTTGTTTTTTATTGAAGACTTTCTTGCTTACTACAACCCAGTTTGAATCCTTTTTCTTGTTGCTCATTTTCAGGAATTGATTAAAGAGTGATCGTTTTGTTCTCTTTTACATCTTTGAGTTCCTGATGAAACAAGTTGTGAATCCCATTCTTATACTTGATTTCTTTCAAGTCCTCATATTTCCTTTTACACTTTGTTTGGTTTTGTTTCACATCTCTTTGTGTCAAACATTGATTCATTTCTTTTCATCTGAAAGAAAAAGAAGCATTAAAAGTTTTGCATATTTCATTACATCAAATCAAACAAAGAGAAAAGGAAAAATATCTTGCATTTTAGGAAATTTGTTTTGGTGTATGATTTGAAAAGAGCTCGCCTTTCATTTGCATTGGATTTCAGAAGAAATTGCTTGATTATTTGGTGTCTATTTGTCCTTGAAAATGAAATTTGAAAATTTGTTTTGTTTTGAGTGCTTGTGTTAAGAAGAATAGAGTTCTTCTCCTTCTCATACATAGAATTCATCGAAGAGAAAACATTGCATATCATTCTTTTGCATTCTATTGGAGTTGAGTCTCACACACCATCAGTTTCATCTCCATGAACCTTTTGAGTAAAAAGCCATTAAAATCAACCACGCGCTAATAAAATCAACTAGAACAATTTTTGACTTATAGCACACCAACAATAGTCTAGGAATTAGGATCTTTAAACTAGGGAAATTGAGTAAATTGTCCAAAGATTACTAAACAGACTCTAGAATACTAGAGAGTGGTGAAATCTAATTGTCATATAAGCATAGCCGAGATGCCCATCTAACACATATTTTAAACACGAGGTCGCATACATGAGAGCAACAAATATTACCCCTCCAAATATTGACCAACCTTAGCGAAAAGATCGTATATTGGGGGTTATTCCTAAGAAACGACTAGTTTCATTTGGTCTTGGAGCTTCATGAATCCCTAATCTGTTTGAGGTCCTTAGGAGTTCTTTTAGTCCACTTTTCTTCAGTTCTCTTGGATACTTTTAGACTTTGATATCCTGACCATACGTTCAGTCTTGATTGTCAACTGTACCCACCCGAAGGTTGGTTGCGAGTTGGTAACCTTAGTGGCCCTTTCTGGTAACCTTAGTGGCCTTTTCTAGGTATCTACGGAGGTGATTGTGGGGGGTTTCCCACGATACGTGTGGTAGTCATCGCATCACACCTTCAATACCCTTAGAGGGTGACCCCACAAAGCGAGGGTTACTTGCACCGAGAAGGGTCGATGTGTGGAGGTCAAGGTAACTGCTTCTCACTTCTTTGTTGATGGCTTGATATCCCGTCTTCGAAAGATCCTACTACTGTTTTCCTGGTTGAATACTTTTGTATTTTTAGGGGTATAATTCTTCGTCACTTATAGTTTGCCTTAGCATTTTTATTTTCAACTCTGGCTGACGATGGTCTTCATCGATCTCGTAGGATGCAAGGGTTGCCTCCAGAAGGCTACGAACCCTTATCTCCTCATTCATCAGGAAATCATTCTCACAAAGGAATAATAAATGAAGAGGTTATCTATGAGACTGGGAGTGTAACTGCTCTTGAACTATTTACAAGAGAAAGCATTGGTTTTCAAGATGGTTTTGTTCCTGCAAACCCACCTATAACCAATCCCCTTGGTCCACTCATTCTACGGATACCTGCTTCATGAGACCTTGAATCTGAACTCGATTTTCCTCCTTGATTACCACTCATACCATATGAGGACATTCTAGTTTTAAAATCGAGAACACCTAACCTTATGGTCGATGCTACTGGTGCTTCTTTTTTACTAGACACATCAGTGACCGAGGTAACCCTGACACAATCATTTGAGAATACATCTCCCTTCACACACGAGTTAGATAATATTCCTGATTCACTAATTCCACACATGCACATGCCAAGTGATTTACTTGGTCATCCCACCAGTCAAATGGTCAACAATTACGTTTTTCATTTGACCTCAACTACACAAGCTACTCATCCTCCATCTCCCACTGTATCAATGAGTACAACTTTATTTAGAGGTCAATCTTCAATGGGAGGCTGACCCCCAGCTAAGGGGAAATGTTTTACCACTATACAAAATCCCATTGCAAAGAATCTTATTGGGACATTACTTCATCTTAGGACACATAATCCTTCAGTGACATAAGTTTCAACCGAGGGGAAATCCTCTATTACTGAAAAAAAATCCTACTGGAGGGAAACCCTTAGTCAGTGGAAAAATCCCAACTATCACTCAACCTATGAGTTGAGGGAATTTTTTTCCTGGGGGGAAACCTTCAACCTCGACACAAACCCCTGCCTTGGGACAACAACAAGCCTGGGGGAAAACTATTCATGTTAATCCTACCACACCTACTGTTGTTGGCATGTATCTTTGACAACCTTTTCCAAGATTTGTAAATCCATTATGGGGCCAATGACTTCCAACGGGTACTCCTACACAAGGATCTTTCCCTAATCAATCTGTAAAACCTGTGATCCCACAACAACAAGTCCCTCAACAACAATATGTTATTGATTCGAAAAGATCTTTTAATGACTGTGGTTGAGTTATTAAGCATGTGTGTATTAACCATTCAAGAAGTTAATGAAAGAGGATGAAGATAAGAGAATTATATCATAGCCATGAAAACATATACATAACTGAAATGAAGCAATAAGAACAACAAACCATAACAATAGAAGTGATAACGGAGTTCGGCACAAAATTTTCTACGTCTCTGGGCCTTTGTCTCAGTGGGGGAGGCTTCTTTATTTCTGTTCAAAACTCAATAAGTACATCACAGCAGTGCCATAAGGCTACAAGACTGATCTGGTTATGTTCTCCCAGATCTCTAGAACCCAGCAAAAGAAACGACACGCAAAAAGGATGACCATATCTCCCAGAAATGGCCCACAAGCGTCTGCTCCTCAACAACTTCCCTACATAAAAATGGCTCTGCCTTTGCTTTGCTTCAGCATAACTCTGCTCTATCTATCCTCCATGGCCTCAAACATGCCTGGTTTATATAGATCTGGATTTGGTTATCATTCCCCAACTTCCTCCCAAAATCTGGGCTAAAAAAGAGTCCTATATCTCCCAATAATGGCCAAAATCCACTATTACAGGCTTAAAAACAATAAAAAATCCAAACTGTATAGTTAAAACCCACTTTCTGCAATAATAAATGGCCTAGCCCCCTAGATTGGTGCGCACCCCCCTATTAATGGTCATATGGCATCTTAATATGGCCAAGCACCAGCCCAAAGGGTTGTGCGTTGCCCCCCTGCATGTTGAACACCTGATCGCATGAGTGGTAAGTGTAACAACCCTTAACCAAGGGCTATATTCGCGCTAACTTGTTGGTTGAAAGAAGACCCCCGCGCCCTTATTCCTGGTGGTCATATGTAACAACAAAAACCATGGGGTGGGGCTTAGCGTGTGCTTGATTTTAATGGATTTTTACTCATATGTATTTGTAGATTCAGAAACGTCAAATGTGATTATGTTTAAGCTGGAGTACTTTAAGACGAGGCTCTCCCACAACCTAGAATTTCAAATCCACACTATGGTTCATGGGAAAAACATCCAGTGTACCGTTCTGGATGAAGGAGCTTCAACTTGTTTCATGTCTTTGTCCTGCTAGAAAGCCATTGGTTCTCCAAAACTTAACTAATCTCTTACCACCCTAAAAGAGTTTGACGGACGTGGTTTTCAATCCTACGGACTCTTACAATCCTTCATGGTAGGTTTAAAAGGGAAAATTGTCACAGTCAACATCAAATTAATTGATGCACCCTTATATTACAATTTGTTACTTGGTTGTAGTTGGTTCTACGCAATGACTGTCGTCCCATATATGGTATTTTGCATCTTATAATTCCTCCATCAAGGGAAGATCATTACCATAGACCAACTCGAATATTGTACACACAATCTAAATAACCAACCGATGAACAATGTTCCCTTCTTAGGACAATCCAATGTAGAATACAAAAGTGTGGGGGTCGATCTCCTTAAGGACTCCTCACTCATGGGATTTTTTCCTTTATCTGCCCCTAATCCCTCACCTCCGACAACCAAATTCAACATGATTTTTACCACGGTACAACAATCCCCTCAATCGTACGATCCTTGGGTAGTACCTAGTCGATCAGAAATTGAAGCACTAGGTGACTTCGTGCCGCTTATTCCCTTAGAGGCTGCATACGATGCAATCCAATCTATCTCTCACCTTGATTTTGATGATCAACATATTGTTGCATCTGATCTCTATTCTCTACCATCATGGTTAACTTCTCCTCCACCCTCTTTCGATTATCTCGTAATAACTCTCCCCATTAGATGAGTTCATTATGGAGGTTATGAACATCAAAGAATTACCTTGGGAAGACCATCACCACCGATCATCTTTTCTCCAAGATGAGGATGTGTTAGAGAATGACATCGAATCCATCGTTTCACATGATATTGTTGATAACCCTCAATCACCTATTCTTATACAAGACACCATGTCTGAGGGAAATCTTGCGAACATCATGCAAACCATTTTTATCGACATCTCGGGGAAAACTAGTGTTGTGGAAAACATCCAACTTGGTTGGAATTGTACACCTAAAGAAATTGAAGATTACACAACCTCATTTAAATAATTTCGCGATGTTTTTGCTTGAAGTTATGACGAGATGACATGTATTGATCCTTCTATTGTCATTCATGAGATCAAAACCTATCCTGGTCTTAAACCTATTAGACAAAAACTTCACCCTGTGCTCCCTCAGAAGACTACAACCATCAAAGCAGAGGTTGCAAAACTTTTAAAAGTTGGCTTCATCTACCCTGTTCCATTAACTGATTAGGTTTCCAACATTGTATCGGTCATGAAAAAATAGGGAACGATTAGAGGTTGTGTTGATTATCAGGATCTTAACAAGGCTTTCCCTAAGGACAATTACCCTACCCCTTTTATTGACCAGATAATTGATAATTGTGCTAAAGTGTCATCTTTTCTTTCACGGACAACTTTTCTAGTTATAATCAGATTGATATCCTCCCATATGATCAACACAAAACAACTTGCATCTACCCATGTGGGACTTTTGCTTACCGTAAACTTCCTTTTGGTCTTAAAAATTTCGGCGCTACCTTCCAGCGAGCCATGTCATACGCATTTCACGACATCAAACACATAGTGGATCCCTACCTCAATGACCTACCTACTCATTCTCTTTGTTGAGAGTATCATATCGATCATCTTCGAGCCATTTTTCTTAGATGTTGTCACTACAACATACGTTTGAATTGACAGAAGTGTGTTTTCTACGTCGAAACAAGTAGACTACTAGGGTTCATAGTCTCCAAGGATAGGATTCGGGTTGATCCCTTGAAGGTTAAAGCAATTTTATCTTTACCACCACCTGCAACCCTGCACCAACTTCAAATTTTACATGGGAAGGCAAACTTTCCTTGTCGTTTTATCCAGAACCATGTCAAAATAATGAAAGGATTTGTGTGTCTATTAAAGAAGGGCATCCCTTTTATTTGGGATGACCAAGCTCAACAATCATTTGAGACACTCAAAGATGCATTAGCTAATTCTTCGTTACTTCATCCCCTTGATTATACGAGAGATTACATCCTTTATTTAACAACGTCTATTTCTACCATAAGAATGGTACTAGTTCAAGAACTTGAATATGGTGAAGAACAGGTTGTGTATTACCTTAGTAAGTGTCTTTTCGGTGCCGAAACCCATTACTCACATGTTGAGAAGTTGCTTTGGAAACAATGATTGTTGTACAAATATTTCGTCATTATATCTTGTTCTGTAAGACCACTATCATCGCTGACGTAAACCCCATGTATCACATTTTGACATGTCAAGTATTGGGGGGCAAATATTCACAATGCATCATAATTCTTCAAGAATTCGATCTTAAATTTGCCAAATGCAAAGCTAAAAAGCCTTTGGTTTTTGCGGAACTCATTTGCAATATTCCCCGTCCCGATGAAGAAACTGATCCCATTGACTCTCTTCCAGATGAGTCATTGTTCCTCATCAACATATTTGACCCATGTTATGGAGACACCACCTTATATCTCCAAACCCAACATTTTTGGCCCGAACTGTCACGAAAAGAACGTCGTCGTATTCGCCATCATGCAAAACATTACCTCATTGTTCGCAACACCTTATATCGTCAAGGTATTGACATTGTTTTGCGTCGATGCCTTGCCCATGAAGAAGTCGAACATGTTTTGAATGATTGTCACTCTGGAGCATGTGGCGGTCATCTTTTTGGGATGGCTACAAACCAAAATATCTTACGCGCAGGATATTTTTGGTTGTCAATTTTCAAAGATTGTATTGACACGATCAAGAAATGTCAACCATGTCAAATCTTTCACCATAAAAAGCATACTCATCCTGCTCCAGTTCATCCATAGTTGTCATCATACCCTTTTCAAAATGGGGCATCGATTTTATGCAATGTAAGTCTACCTCGGTCGAGGGGCATGGGTATATTATAGTCGTAGTCAACTATTTTACAAAATGGGTTGAGGATAAGCTCATGCCCACAAATGATGGTAATTGCTCTTTTCGTATTCAATCACATCATCACGTGATTCAGAGTCCCACAAGCCATCGTCACTGATCATAGTTCACACTTCCATAACCATATGATGGTCGAAATTAACACCAAATTGGGTTTTCGACATGAAAACTCATCCCCCTACTACGCTCAAAAAAACAAACAAGTAGAGGCCATCAATAAGGTCTTGAAAACCATGCTCCAATGAATGGTGGGGGTGCATAAAACAAATTGGCACCTTAAACTTTTTTCAACACTTTGGACTTACCGAAATTCCATCAAAACTACCATTGGTTTCACACCTTTCCATTTAGTTTATGGACTGGAGGCAGTTCTCCCGATTGAATGCGAGATTCCATCGCTTAAAATCGCCATATAGATCTTACCCAATACCTCTGTTGAGGAGGAATGATTTTGTATTTGTCCAAACTTGATGAAACTCGTTGCAATGCTACTCTCACCAATGAGAATCACAAAAAGTGCATCAAGACCCAATATGAAAAATCCGTTCAACCTCGCATATTCAATGAAGGAGACCTTGTTTTAGTCTATGATCAAGACCACAATAAACTAGGGGCGACAAAACTAGAACCTATGTGGCACGACCCTTACATCGTGAAGCACATGCTACAAAAAGGTGTGTATGAGCTCATCGACTATGATGGAATCCCTTTGAAAGAGCCTCATAATGGCTCTATATGAAAAAGTACTATGCCTAGGATTATCTTGCATTTGTGCTTTGCACACTATTGTACACTACCTTTTTGCGTGTTTTTTGTTTTTTTGGTGTGATGCTTTCCTTCTAACTATAAGGATTTGTTTCACCTATGGCCTCTTATCCCACTTTGTGCTTGAATGCACAGATGTCGACGTCCTCTTTCATATATTTTAGATTCACAGACGGTGCTAGTTGACACACCTGGAACTTGGCTTTTGCGACTTGGGTAGTCTATTGCCCCACCGATGAGTTAGTGAGCTATGGAGTAGCTTGTCTTGGTCATGCGACAAATAATGTCACCGAATATCACATTGTGATTGGGTTGTTAACAAAATCTTCCTCTCTTGACATCTCTCACCTAATTGTCCATCTTGACTCACAACTCGTGGTTTTCCATTTAAACTGCACCTACTCTGTTAGTGATCCTATGTTGATTCGACTCTACCTAAGATTTCGTCTCCTCGAATGATCATTTGAGTTTATTCAATATTGACACATACCAAGGGAATCTAATGCAGTGATTGATTCACTTGCAAATTTTATATTAGATTGGCATTTCACACATACATAAAGATTTTACAAAGTTGAATACAAGTGAAAAAAATGAAAAACACTATTCATTTTAATACTTTAAGATAAGATGGTGAAAACAAAATCCATATATATATTATAGCAAAAGTTTCTTATACATCATCCAAAAATTACATGGGGGGGGGGGGGGATTTNTTGGGGGGGGGGGGGAATTTGGGCTACGTCACCCATACATCATCACAAAAAAGGACAGTTCTAAACAAGAGACTCTACTCGTCTTCATATGCTACATTATGCTCATGGTAACAAATTATTGCTTTGGCCACTCACCGTGGTAATGGCTGAGGCACTCTGCCACTCCCACTATGTGCCTCTGAAGGTGATAAGGGACATCTCGTAACCTCATCATGGGGACACCCATAATGATCCTCCTAAGGTTTATCTCTACATATTGGAGTCCTCCGACTCTGACACCTACCCCTCCTTCATGAGCATTACCGCGTCGATCAAGCATTGACATATCGACCAGTCGCTCTACTCCTCTATCTGCATGATGAAAAAAAACATGTCTAGATCCCCTTTGTACAACAAAAGAAACACACATATTAAAAACCAAAAACAAAAACTTTGCAAGGTCATGTTTTTCAAGAACATACCTGAAGCATCTCAATGCACTCCCCTTAGGAGTATTAAATCCAAACTGCCTCTAAAATCCATAACAGCATAGGGATAATCCTTGATCATCGAAATCTGTCTCTTCAACCACTCAAAGAAACCAACATCGAAGACAAAAATTTGAGGATCATTTCCCAACCGTGTTGAGAATCTAGTCCATCGCTCCATCCTAGGCTCAGATTGGAGACACTCTGTCAAAGCTATCTGGGACTGTATCATGTGTACTCGTTCCATGAAAAACGACACAAGAAATGATCCATAACAAAATTTATTTTGTTTCCCTATACTACACCTGAAGATTTGATCTTTGATATTCATTAGGAAATTTGCACACTAGCTGAAATTGTTTGGCTGAAGACACTCGACCACATACCCCATTTGCAATTTTGAAGCTAGATGAGGACTAGTGTTTCCTGCTAGTTTAGTGATAGTGAATAAGATGGTATGCAATGGGAGATCTCTAACATCTTTTATTGTGATTATGTCACTTTGCTTATGGGACCCTTCCTTGCATAACCTCTCGATGTAGACCTCGGTATACAACTTTGTATTTCAAGGACCAGATAAAACAATGGGTGCACCTCGTCTAGTGAGCCCCATCAAGAAATATATATCCTCAATCTTGATCTCTAGAGAATGAGGGCCTACACAAAAAATCTGATTAGTGGTATCCATAACCCTATCAAATTCTTCAAAAGAAGCACTTCCTTCCTCGTATTCTGGACCTTGAAGAACTTCAATAAACCATAGTTTTGAAGTGCCACTCTTGCTTGTAGATCATGCAAAGTGGCCATATCATCATTCTCGTTCTTGCGCTCCTTCTCAAGAATTTTTGGCTTTGAAACTCTAGCAAATCACTAAAGAAATCATTAACCAAATTGCAAACTCAAAAACTACTTTTTCATAAGCCAAACAAAGAAAAAAAAAATCTTTTTTACACCCAAAGCCCCCCTATAGTGGATATTAGTGCACAATGCTCCCCTTGAGTGTATACTAGTGTGCCATTATCCAAAAGTGGGGCTCCCAATGACACCTCGAGGAAGCGTCAATGCCCTAGGGAGCTAAGAGGCCTCCAAAAGGGCTCAAAATAGGGGGGGGGGGGGGGGGGGGGATGGATGAAATGCTAAATAAAGACAATTAAATTAAAGAGGGGGAGAAGAGCACCCACCTGGTCCAAACGAAATAAAAAATGATGGTCATGAGCTTCCATAATCAACACTTGAAAATCAACTCCAAATTGGGGGAAAATCCAAAGCAAGAAGACAAGAGGTAACAAGAGGTAAAAATGAACCATATTTTTTACTAGTTGACATTTTGACCACTTGGAACTAGTTATTATTTTTTCCTCTTTCACAATGGTAACTCTCCTTTTTTAAACTTTTTCATGTTTTTATTAAATTATTAAGGGATTTCTGACAGGTTTTCTTCCCAATATGACTTATTTAATGTAGATTACTAGGGATTGGAACATTTTTGGTGAACTTGTCAACTTTTTAGCATGCTTCATCATCTTTCAAGCTCATTAAACCACAAAGACTCGTCTTTCGAGTGGTATTTTACCCTTTATTCAGCCTCTTAAGACTAACTACAAAAAAGGTATATTTTAGTCAATTATGACTAGAAGAGTTCTCCTTCGTATTATTTTACTCTCTTTCGAGCTTAGGAGACTAACTTTAAGAAAAAAACGCCCTTGGAGTCTTCTTTGAGATCTTTTTAGACTGTCTAAACGTGAAAATACCACGAGCTTACCTTCTCTGGGATCGTTAAAACACGTATTGAAGGACTTACATGGATCCAATCCCTAGGACTGATATAACACCAAACCTCTCCTTCTTCAAGTTCGTTAAACATATGTCAAGGGATTCATTGAAGATGAGCTATACCGACCATATGTTATCCTCCTCAAGCTCAATAAAAAAACAAAGAGGCACTTGCCAATCATGGTGGGGGAAAAATTGAAGGAAGTGGGTCAAGTTTTTTAAATCCTTTATGGCAGCTTTTATTGTCACCCTTGAACATGGAACCTGTTTGCATCTCGCCATATAGTTTGTTAATTCACTTTTCTCTAAGTCATGCCAATCCCATGAGTTATGTTACTCCTTTGGCTCACCCAAAGAGTGCCTCAGTGATCGTCACACTATGTTTTGGTCCATTCCTCAAATGAGTCAATCCTGCCAAGTCTTGTGTTGTGCCTCACAATGTTCAAAGGAAGGTTTATTCCTCAACCAACCATCTGTGGTATTACCATTTTCCATTCGTGTGTCAGTCTGTACTCATTTAATCTACCATCTCACATCACTTTCTTGTGTCAGTTTTGTGTTTATGATAGGGGATACATCAAGTCCCTCCTTCAATGAGTCTTTTCCAATTGACTTCAACACATTATTCAAGTATTAGACTTGGAAACAAATTAGTAACTTGGAACCTGCATGCCTCAATGACAGGCCTCCTCGCTTCCAATAGTAGGTTTTCACCATTGACCTTTGATCAAATGATCTCATAAATGTTTAACCTCGTCTCACTTATTCACATTCATTGGGATGTACTAAGAGTACCTTGGGAATCATTGTCATCATTGGTGATTTTCCTCGCACTTGTTAATGGTATACCTCAATGAGCGGTAATCAAGTGGTTTCTACCATGTTCGACATCAAGACATTTATTCACATGGCTAGAATCATACCATCTTGGGATAGGGATGAAGACCATGGGTTGAGCACTCACTTTATTTTTCACTTTGCCTAGGCTGTGAAGAAGATCATTTGAGAATGTAAAAGATTCCAGTATAATCTCCATGCTGGCGATCTTACTGATAAATATACTATCACATAGATCCACATTGTATTGGCCTATGGCTATGTTTTAATCATATCATATCTCCACTATGTATTCTTTTGTGGTTGCGATCAGTTCATGTCATGGAGGTATGGATCCACATTGTATCTCTGGTGGCCATATCCTTAGTCAATATTCTCATGGATCCATAGTGTATTGGTCAACGACCATGCTTTGAGTCATTTGTATTTCGAGCATAGGTATGTCTGCCTCGGGAAAGAAACATATATTTATATTGTTTGATGGTTGTGTGCAACTTCTGTCGGGTTCTCCTACTCCAACGCCCTTTCCTCGAAGTATTTGTAAAGTGTTTCGGCCATCAATTGCTCTTTTGACCTCACACTTTAGCAAGCATTTGTTACACATCAAAATGCCACACTTAAATGTCACGTCCTAAGTGTTGCAAGTGCCACAAAGTGTCCCTTATGATTTTCTAAGTGTCGTAAAGTGTACCATACACTTTTCTAAGTGTTGAAACTTGATTGACACTATAAACAACATTTTCCATGACCCCTAAGTCATGTTGGAAGAAGAAACCATCATCTGACAGACGAAACCACATCTTTTCACTTGGAATTTTGACCATTTTTGGAGCATTTATGAAGGGAGGCGCTCCCCTGTCCAAGCTTAGGGGGTGCCAACTCTCCCTTTTCCTTTTTCAGGGGGTGCCACTGGTGCCCAATCTCTAACTTAGGGGGAGCACCACTTTGGTTAGAGGTAAATATGGGAGATACCACCTTTTCCTAGGGGCCAAATCCAAAGGGATGATGTTGTTTTGGTTCAAATCCTATCCTATGGCTCTATCTTAGGATCATATCCCAAATCATGGAGCCATATCCTCAACCATTTCCCTAATTATCCCATGGTGGTTGAGCCTCCCAATCCTATAAATTGAAGGCATTTCCACGATGAAGGGAGAAGGAAATTATGGAAGCATCATCATTCTGATCGTAAGAGATTCGTGCAATGGGCTAGATGAGTAGAGATTGGAGAAGTTACTGCATTGTCAAACATGATTTGTAAGTACTTGCCATTAGCTTTCCAATTAATATAAACTTGGCCTATTCCCTTCAATTCAATGTGTTATGCATCTACTTGTCTATTGTTGTTTCAATCTTCATAGATAGATCTACTTTATCTAATCATATATATTAGAAGGAAGAGTTTCTTTGTTGGTCTTTGCAGAACTTCATCTGCATTAAGGAGCTCGGGGATCAAGCCCAAGGATTGGAGCAGTGAGGACGAACATCGAAATAAGGTACGCCATATTTTTCTTCTCTCTTGTTTGATTTGTTGAATTAGATTTAAATGGAACGTAACAACCATTTGTTTTATTCTGTCTTTGGACCAAAGAAGGGGTCTTGGTCCAAAGGGGAGCTTAACCTGTCCATAAGGTATGATTTTTTATAACAGGGAAGAATTGTGGTCAGTACCATCATAGGAGCGCAACAATGGATTTGGACTTTTCTGTACTGAATATGAAATCTGGAAACGCATGGACAATGAAGTGGAAGCATGCTAATTTGGTAAGGGACATCAACACAAGCATGGAGGTGGAGGCTAGACATGAGCGAAATCGGTTAACTAAGCTCCATGTATGCACCAGTTCCATCCATGATTATAGTAGGTTACGAACAACATGCTCTATCATGATGAAAAACGAGGGTGGAATAGCGAATAAAAAGGTGAGTTGGGTCGTTATATGGAAGCACCCCTTTGTCTCCTCACCAGTAGAATTGTTTGGAGTTTTCTCACTAGAAAGGTGTGTGGTCCCAATTGTAGTTGTGTTCAGCAAAATCTTGCACTCCTCCAGTTGCATTTCAGTACTACTTTGGGAGACTTGGGCATTTGGCATCAGTTCTAATGTCAATTCGTCCTCTATCTTATCTTCTCTTAAAGTACTCCGTGATATTGTGAAGGCTAACCCATTGGGAAAAAGCATGGACGCACGGGATCCTGAGAAAAAAATGGATAGCGATTTGGAGTTAAGTGAAATAGAAGATTGCCAAAGATTTTTTATTCGGGTCTATGCCCTTAATTCAATTGTTACATATGCTTTGGAAACATTGGTACATCATTGTACCTTAATTGGTAAGCTCCAAGATGAAGTCAATGCGTTGAGGATTCAGAATGAGGACCTTCAGAGGCAACTAGAACAACAAGAGGAGACTAGAGTTCAATAGTCTTCGACAAGTAGCATAAGAATTGCATCAGAAGCATCAATAGCCCCAATTCCAGATCTCAGTGAACCTTTGTATAAGGACCAGAGCAAGTAGGAACTGTGAGGCATTCAAAATGGAAATGATAGAAGACCCAAAAATTTATTCAATTAATTATGTTTTGCCTATGTATATGTATTCCTGGTATTTATTACTGTCGAAACATTGTCCAAAGTTGTAATAATGATAGAATTTGGAACAAAATCAAGGAAAAGCTAGAATTTTGTTGGAAAATAGGCTCAATACAACGAATTTTGGTTAGATATGTAATTCTGAATCTGAACTTTTGTATCTGAGTGGTCTTGGCCACACCTTTTTAATGAAAAATATTTATGAGTTTGTGTAAAAAAAAAGAATGAGGTCGTGGTCAAGCGATGCAATATGTGAAATGTATTTTCTGAATTTTAATAAATATAATGTGATACCAGCTGCTAGGAATATGGACAGAGATGGGGGATGATTTATCCACAAGAGAGGGGAATGCCTAAGAGTTTATAAGGGGGACCCAAGGGGGGGAATAGTTTATGGGTATTAATCCAAACCTAGTTTTCCAAGTTTTATTATCATTTGGGGAAACCTTCTATTTATGTTTGAGTGCATGAGAACCCAATCATTAAACTCATGTAAGAGGCTGGGTGTGAGAGTCACATCCCATAGTTATTGGAAAGCATGGGGAGGAAGCAATCAACATTGGGCAGAGTGAGTAATCAATGGTCTTGGGGAAATAGAGGAAATTAGTATGGGCTATTACGGGCAGTTTTTACACATTGAGTTTGCATGAACAACAAGTATAGAGCAGGGAAAAAGTGCATAAGAGCTGGAGTAAGAATGTTGGGCAAATTGAGGAGCATGTTGGAGCGTATGTGGAACATTTTGGAGATGGAAATTGAAGAACCAGGTTGTCGGGCATGAAGAGTGAACTCTTGTTTGAGTTTCACTATAATAGCAACTGTTGTTGTTGGTTATTTGTAGTGTTTCCTAGTAGTGAGTTCCCCGTAGTTCCCATTAGAGAGATTCCTAGTTACCTGTGCTAGAGAGACCCTGATAAACAAATGGGACACCTGATGGACTTAGAGTAGTGAAGGGGTACATTTCTTGGGTTGCGAAAGCCAAGAGGAAGAGAGTTAGAAGGAATTTAGGATAGTTGTAGGAGAATATCAGTGGGTTGTGTGTTAGTGAGCTATGATTGGATTGTGAGAGGAACCCTCCTCTTGTATATTCCTAGCCCTAGCTCGGGGGTGACTTACTGTTGATATCTAAAACAATAGGTTTATGGTTGGTTGAAACATCCTTCCCAAGTAAGTAGTTGCATAAACATTTTATAAAAGATAAGTGTTTATTAATTTCCCGAGTTTAATTGTCGTGCTTAACTCTGTGTATGTGAATGGTTATTGTTGTTGTGAATGAGTTAATTATTGCTTTCCTATTCATTTAGCATGATATAGATGCATTTCATTATGGGTATCAAAATTTGGTCTAAAATATGAAGTAAATTGTAGCTAGTAAGATACAGTAAACAACTGAGAATTTTTTTTTATTTTTATGTGTATAATTACGTGAGTAGCGTTCCCTAGTTGAGTTGGGGGACATTGCAGATTTCCAAGCCTTTGCAAGGGGCCCCTCTATATAGCAAAGACAAGTGGATCAATTGGTGGAAAAATATTATAGAGACATCTTCACTTCATCTACTTGTGTACATCTCAATTGTTAGGTAAATCATGCAATTGATTTGACATCAAGTGCCCCTCTACCTAAGACCATGTATACAGACACTCTAGTATGGAGAATGATCATATTAATTTCCATATCGAGGAGCCAATACAAAATGGCCGCATCAAATCGAGTACCTCATCTTGTGGCATCCCTATTGTACTGGTTTATAAGAAGGATGAGATACTTTGACTATATATTAACTACATAGCCTTGAAAAATTAACAATAAAGAACCAATAATACTCCATCCCTCAGATTGACGATATACTAAACTACATAAAAGGTGCCAAAGTTGATCTTATCTTATGCTATAACCAAATGTCAATCAAACCAATTGATGTGTGAAAGACAACCTTCAAGTCTAAAGAAGGTGGCTTCAAATGGTTGGTTATGTTGTTTGAATTTACTAATGCACCAACAACATTCACAAGGATGATAAATGATATTTTATGGCTATTCACAAACTATTTTGTGGTCATTTTCCTATATGAAATACTTGTCTTCAACTGAACTTGTGAAGAGCATCTAAAGCACATTAAAAAAGTGTTGAGAACCCTAAAACAACATAAGTTATATGCCAAGCTAAAGAAGTCCACATTTGACATGTATATAAATAGATAGGTGGGGTGCATCATGGATGATCATGATCTGCATATGGATCCCATCAAGATGCAAGTGATCCACGATCAGCCAACCCTAAGAAACTAATAGAACTTCTCAACTTCTTAGGCCTTGACAACTTTTACCACAAGTTTGTGTTAGGGTTCTCTCATATTGCTTGGCAAGCTAATCTAGGTGACCAAGGGTGGGATCAAGAACACGTATTTTTGGCTTGAGGCAAAACAAAAAAAGAAATTGAGGTAAGTTGTCACCTCTAATCATCACTAACCTTCATTCTACTTGATCTACAACAACCATTTAAAATTGAGATAAATGTCTTAGATTGTGCCATTAATGTAGTCCCCACTCAAAATGAGGCACTCACTGACATGGTTCACATATACCCCACATATGACAATAATATTTACTCCATTGTCCAAGCTCATCGCTAGTGGAAGTGTTATATTTTAGGAAAGGAAATGGCCATCCACACTGACCATATGCCTTTGCAATTTATGCAAATTTAGGGCAAGTTGTAGAACAACCACCATCATAAGTGGTCTATCTAACTTTGATAGTTCCACCTACCACCAAGCATAAGAGTGGAAACACCAATCAAGTTGCATACTAGCTTAAGAAACCTTTAGTTGTGGCACTAATTATAGTCCTCAACTCTTGTGGACATTAGAATTTAGAGTGACCCCAACTATATGATTATCTCGACTTCACTGCTACATATTAGACACTCGTTGTAAGAAAAAAAGGTTTAAATCTTTCACCTCTAGGATGGAATTCTATGTTGTCTCTATCCTCCTTTAAGTGAGCATGATAAGATGATTTGGAAGGTGCACTATTGTTGGGTGGTAGGATATTTTGGCATAGATAAGAGAGTGGCAGTGATTTAGAAGTACTTTTAGTAGCCGAAGCTCTGATATTAGATTACAAGATATATCAGATCATGTACCTTTTGTACCATCACCAAACCTATAATTAAGAAACAATGACTATACACTCCTCTGTCCACTACAGATAATCCTTAGGAGTCAATCTCCATGGACTTTATATTGATTTCCTCTCAATCGAGAATAGTCATGATTGTGTTTTTGTGGTTTTCGATCAGTTCTTTGAAATGGAAATTTGAGCACTCTGCAAGAAGAGTGCTACAATAGAAGGCATTGCTAAGCTCTGCTTTGAGTATGTTTGGGTTTCTAGATACAATTGTTTATGATAGGGACAACAGGTTCTTGAGTATCTTCTGGTCTAGGATTTGGTCCATAATGGACATCACATTGAAAAAATCCATTCTCTTCCATCCCCAAATTGATTTACAAATGAAGGTAGTCAATAGGATGATTATACACATCCTTGAGACATACAACTCCAAAAATCAATGCACATGGGATGATATCCTTCCTTATGTTCAATATAGCTACAATGAAACTTTTCAAATTTCTAACAACAACAATCCTTTTCAGGCATGCTTGGGGTTCCATCCATTGGCCCCAATCGACATATCCCTATCCATTGCATCAACTCGAGAAGAGTCCTTCAATGTTTAGAAAGAGTAAGATAAAGTTGTCAATTTTGTTGAATGAACCCCACTACATCCAACAACAGGTGCATGCAATTCTACATAAAACCAATGCTAGGTATAAGTAGCACCACAATTAATGTTCGATTCCACAATAGTAGAAGATTGTGATAAAGTGTGTTTCAACTTGCAAAAGAAGTGACTTACAAGTCCCAATAGGAAACTTAGACCACTCTACTAACAACCTTACACCACCATTAAGGTCGTGGGCATGAATGCTTTTAAACTCAACTTGCCACCTTACCTTGGTTTACACTTCTTCCTTTTTTAAATGTGGAGCTACTTTAACCAGACTTCCCACCTTTATTAGACACATTGAAGGTGGCAAGAAATTGGACACTACAGAGATAAACAATTATTGCATTGAATAAGCTATAGTAGATAATATCATGGACACTAAAATGAAAAGCACCACTTATAGAGTATATAACCTATAAAGTTATCGAAGCAAGGAAGCTTCTTCACTAGGGAAAGTGGTTCATCATAAATCAAATCCGATAGAAGTTTCCCCATTTGATAGACGAACTTAACACAATGGGGACCATTGCTTCCCAAGGGGGAATGACTAATCTAGGTTGCAATTCGAGAGTAATATCAACATCTATCTTGAATATTTTAAACATTGTCTTAAAAATGGTCACGAGTCTTGCTAGTCATGTCTCAAACAATGCATTTTTCGAGTTGTTTCCATGTATTTCATATGTTTTGAACAATCATGCCCCACTTAGTAGGCTCATCCAACCAACTTGTAGAGCTCAAAAAAAATTCTAACGAACCATAAAGTGCCTAAAATGGAGTTCACATGCGAAAGTTATGGTGTAATGAACATAAATGTTCATTGTTAGGTTAGGATGCAGACTATATTAATGATTAAATATAATTGTATGATAGACCCAGACATCAACCATGACAATTTCAAGTGCTGCATGATGTGTATTAATAACATCTATGGGTTGTACACTTATTCATCTATCACATTATCATTTGATTATTTCACTTATGAAATATCTTTTTATATTTTCTTGAACTAGATTATATTTTCATAAATATAATTGTTATTTATGTTTCACATTGCTCCAAGAAGTTGACGTCCCAAAAAGGCTCCTTGGGCCCCAACTTTCTTTTTCCACCTCAACTCCTAGGGCTAGGGTTTTTGCATATTAGGGTTTTTGGCATTATCATAAAATGCAATTTCAACCTCTTGTTATAGGCATTTTGTGAATGAGAGTAGCAAACCATTATAACCATTGCATTTGTACATTGTTTTACACCATTATTTGAGAAATAGAATTTGGTTTTCACTATATTACGTGTTTCTTTAACGTATTATTGTTGCATTCATTTTGTTCTCAATCCAATTTAGATCAAGCCAACATGATCCCACTAGATCATTATGCCAAGGATTTAGAGCTTCCAAGGAATGCCACATTCAAGAAGACACGACAAGCATAGATCCACCTATGTCGTACATGTGTTTGGCACATGGAAATATTAATAACACACACACACACACACATACATGCCATCTAATGTGAATCAACCACATTTAAGTGCTTATCACTATGTCATAAAGCACACTTATAAAACCTTTTGTTTTCACATCTATTCATAGGCAAAAAAAAATCTACATTTTTATAAGTAGATTCCTATCCACATGATGAGATTGTCAAATTACTATAAATAAGAATGTACTTGTTGAACACGTCATCGCACAAATTGTAGGTTGGGAAAAGCTCGACCCAATTCAGAAGATGGTGAGAACTATGGGAGAGTCTACCCACTGTCACCTTAGATAAACTCTCCCCTTGCTTTAGTGAAGGAGAAATCCTACGCAAGGGGGGAATCTTGGGTGACCCTAGCAGAAATGAGAGGGAAAGTGGAGTTATGGAAGGTGATGCCCCTGTAGGTCTAGCTACAAAGTGGAAGATGGCTTGGGAACAAGTCTTGGTGATAGTCAATGGTTTCCAAATTCTTGAGCACCTACACAATATAGTTATACCTGCCTGAGACAAGAGAAAGACAAGTATACAAGTCCAATATTCCAATGGACAAGCAAGTGAAGTTTGTTGTCCTAAATTATAATAGTAAACAAATGTATATATCAACAATGAAATCAATTAGTTACTGCAGAAATAACCATCAAAATTGTCAAACAATTATTGGACAATGAAGCACTAAACCAATAGATAACTTTCCAATGTTCAAGCACAAATTTTGACGGTGAAAGAGGGCTATTAGATAGTGTTTTTGGAGAATAATTGTAACATCCAAGTGGCTGTAGCAAAGATTTTCTACAACAACAAATTTCAACTATGAAAATTAACAAGTAATCCGACAAAAAGTTAACCAATAAGCAGTAGAACGATAATAGTGGTTTACAATCAAATTTCCATGGTTGAAATGCAAGTTAAAGTAAGAAATAAAGTATGTTTTGTTGAGGCCCTAGTGACTGTAGATTTTGATTGATTACAACTCAAGAACCACTAGACCAATAAAGTGGCTTTAGCAAGCTCAAGACACCAAGAAAAGATTCCGACATGAACAAGATCAATATCTCTTAAAGTCATGTTTACCAATGCAAGTAATTTATTTATCCAATGCAATAAATGATTAGTGCCTTGCCAAATGGGTTATGGAGTCTTCTTGTATTAGGTTAGGCCTACTACTTCTCAAGGGGTGTAAGCCCTTTTACTCCCTTGAGGAAGTAACCTAACAAGGTAAAATCTAGGAGGGTGTAAGCCCTTTTACTCCTCCTAGCAATCTTTGCGATAGCTTTTTCAACCAACAACAATGATACAACTTGGTGGAGGGTGTATGCCCTTATATTACTCCAAGGATCTAGTCAATAACAACCATGGAACAAGAAATAAGAACTAACAAAATGCAGATTTTCCTTACCAATTCCAAGACCATGCAAGACAAATCCCTAGTTACCAAGTAACTTTCATCACCATAGCAAGATAAAAAGCCTCTAAGAGCTAGCGCACCACTTTACTCCACAAGACAAATGATAAATCATAACATGAGAGAGAGAGAGAATGATATTGCCCAGAGGGGCGCAAATTTTAGCCAAGTAGCTCTTCTCCAAGTGAGAGAGTTATGATAAAATGAAATGAATTTGATCCTTATTTATACAAAAACTCCTAAGAAGTGTTTGTGCACATAGATTAGGGTAAACCACAAAATAAGGGAGCCATTTTCCCTTTATTTTTCCCCTTTACAAAGCAATTTGAATTTAACTTTAAAATACACACAATAAACCCTAAAAACATGACATCACACCCTAAAGGGTAACGTTTTGTCACTTTAGTGAAGTCATTGGGGTTGTAGGAGAAAGCGTTAGGTCTCCAAAGGAGATATGTCCTCAAGCCAAGCATCTCCTCCACAATGTAAGGGATCCTCCCATTCAAAAGTGTCAAGTGTCCATCAATCACCACATGCCCTAGCCCCAAAACAAGACGTCAAGCCTAGAAAAGTGGCGTAAGAGCTCCCAATCAAGTCGTTGGGCAGGAAGAGGGCTAGGTGTCACTGTCCAAGGTGTCCTCTCTTACCTCCAAAGGAAACATCCATCATCCAGCTGGTCCCAAGGTGTGGGTCATGGCATCCAACCAGTGGGCTTCCTGCCCTAATGAAGGCCCAAGATGGGCTTGTTCCTCCAAAACATCCATCAACAAGGTCTTGCAAAGACATACAAGTGCACCCTCTAAGGATCTCGAGTCAAAGCATCATGGCAAGTAAAATCACTTTTAATAAAAGAGCCTCCTAAACTGGTACATAAAAAAATATCTCATCAAATTGAACAAGTGCTCGAAGACCCTATGCAATTTGTCAAGTTTAGGTGTGGGAGGGTTGACAAGGTGACCTATTGGGTGAATTGTTCCTTAAGTCAAGGAGTGTTTCCTAGGTGGAACCCTCTCTAAGTCACATGGAGAAGATGAAGCAGATGGGGGGAGGACTTTTGGGCATGGGGTTCATGACATACAATGATTCATAATGTCTCATTTATGGGTGCCTTTGTAGAGGGTGTGCTGCACCTTCATTTTCAATGCATCCTTTTTCCAAGCCCATTTATTTGCCATTAATTAATCAAGGTCCAGAATGACTGGGTACTCCCTATGGGTAACTCAAAGCTTGGGGGGTAGTACTGCAGTGTCACTTGAAGGGAGAGGTACACAAAGTGCCATATGGGTAAAGTCAAGCTTATAACACACTTGTGTAGATCTCTCAACAAGTGGGATATTTTTATATGTGTGTATTTGCTTTTGTAGGTCTTTGATTTTTTAGGAGAAACGTTTCATTTTTCTCAAGACCTATTTGGGAAAGCATCTGGAAGGTTATAGTTTTGGATTTTATCTTTTTCCATCTACATTCCCTTCGGGCCTTTGACCCCTTCTTCCCATGAAATGAGGTACAATCCCTTCTTGGGTCAGTACACCCAAAAAATCCCAAAAGATAAGGAGATGAAAGGATGAAGTGTGAAAAGTGATAAGTATGATCGAGAATGGCACAATGAATCGTCAAGGGGACCTCCCAGTAGCAAACCAAGGTGAAAAAGGGAAAATAACATAATTTCCAAGCAGATGTTCTATAACCAAAAGCAACTTCAAATGCAACATACTCAAATGCCTCAAATATTAAAGTGACACTTACGACAATACTTGACTTGTACCTCATGGCGCAAGACCCATCATCTTCTGTAAGCAAGCTGATGTGGTGAATGGCATCGTCACGAATCAAGGATGCTTGGTGGTGAAGTGGGTCTCTGTCTATGCATGTGGACACTGTCAGTCATTTGTCTCTCGATACTCCATGTCTGTGACCCGAGGGCCTTGAGACATCATCTCCTTAGTTATCCCTAAAAATTGGGGATAGCAGGACAAATAGATTGGATGTTTTTGCAAAGAATGTTGATGTATTTCTTCCTTGTATGGATTGAGTCATAGATATTAATGCATCTTAATTTCATTATTGTCAGTGAAACACAAATTTCTAGGATATCTGTGTCTCTTATCGCCGAACACATGTTTACCTTCACATGAATGGTTGTTATGTTAACAATGCAAGGACATGTGATGCTTATCTCTTGCTCATTTACTCTCTATTGTTAGCACAATATAGTTATGTGTCTCTTTGCTTCCTAGCACTACCTTACGAATTAACACCACTATGGTATAATAGTTCGCTAAAGCTACTAGAACCTTAATGCTTTTACCACTTTCTTGAGGACATATTTGTCCCTTGGTTATCTTTCAAACATTCATCCTTAGATCCACATCAATGGTAACAAATCACAAGATTTGGATAAGAACCCTCCTCCTCACATTTGTTGTGAGTGGTATTAGAGCAAGACAAAAGTTTTTTTTCACCCTTGCTAATAGCATCACTGATTAATAATTTGTCCTCTAAGCATTTTATCATGTTTGTATGGTCTAATCTAGTCATCAACACATACTAGTCACTTCCTTATTAGTCAATGAGTCAAAGCTAATCGTGAAAGCAACTTAGTAACATGAACAATATGTAAGAGCATATGTGCAATCAATAATACATAACTACATATCACTTGTATAAACAACTAATACCATCATTCATATTGATATCGATCACATTGCATCGGTCGAATCAACTATGAATAAAATTATGTAGCAACAAATAAATGATATGTATGTATAATTCACTCATATCATTGAGAGAACATTACCTTCCTCTTGTTCATCAACATTTGGTAACAAGTGATTTGGAAGTCATTTATCCTTCAAAATGCAAGTCAATCGAGATATCTAACTATTTGGAAAGACATTGTCGAAATAATTTATAATAACGAATTCAAGCAATGAGAGAGGTGGACATGCAATTATAAAGACTTTACCAAGGTTATCTATTTAGTGTCACTCAAACTTCAAAATTTTCTAGTGAAGGGACAATCGTGACTTTAATTATGTAGTTGCAAAAACTTGTTCGTTCTTTGCGTTGATTACAAAGATAAGAGAAACCAAATCAAAGTGTACGAGGCACATTAAAGTGTTTATAAGATACATTAGAGTGTGCACGGGGTGCTTTAGAATATACATGAGTAGCACGGTCACGATGGGAAGTATCCACATTCTTTATATTTCATCAATGCATTAATAATTTAAGTTCATATTTTATTTTTAGAGTTGGTGGTTGCATGTATATGGTTGAGTAGTTAAGTTTAATAGGCATAAATTAGCACAGTTGCAAAGTGGCTGGTGTTGCGGTTGGTGAATGCCGAAAGTCAGATAACAGGTAACACTCTGGTGAATTGAAACGCACGGACAATTGAAACGCACATAGAGTTGAGGAAATCCAAAAGTTAATCTTAAATGTGGTAATTCCAAAGGTTAATCAGTTAAACGTGACAATCATATGGTGGTATAGTAATTTCTTAATATGATTAGGTAAATGTTAAAAAGTAAACAAGTTAACTGATGCATTCAAAAATACAAGGAAGTTATGAAGAATAAATCACATTCATTGATTTGGGAGGATGACTAAGAATATTCCAACATTTTCAATTGTTAGCCATTAGATTAGAATTTTAAATTAAAAGGTGATTAATTGTGCCCATCTCCAATAGGTATACGCCTTTCGGCGTAAATATAATATTTGGACTTTTTGTTTTTCTAATTATGGAGAATTGGTAATTCATTAGAGTGATCTGGGTTAGGTTCGAGATTAAATTATAGATGATTTTAGGGGTTAAATTTTGTTAATGGGCTAATTTTTCATGGTTTTCCCCCAAAAAAGATTCGTTATTCTAAAAATGATTCGCCCAAATTCTATAGGATAAAATTATTTTACTTTAAAAATCGTCAAAGTTTATACAAACTATATAAAATCCTTTATAAATTTAAATATTTTTACAAAAACATCGCCAAACATTTATAGTTTCCATATGAGGGATTAGTAAGATTCGCCAAGGTTTCTACATTTTAAAATAAATTTCCATCCTTAAAATCATCCTTGGATCATTAAACTTACTTGTTGCTACTATAACCACTATAACTTAAGAGTATATTCAACAATCAACAAGTTAAATATAATAAGCTTATTTCTGTTCTAAGACTTCTGCGACCATTGTTATGATGAGGTAGTTCTTTTGGATTCATTGCATTGGTTTTTTTATTTTCGACGTTTCGAACCTAACCAATGTGGTCCATCATCAGGAAGAGTTTTTGAGAAGGACTACATTGGTTTGGTCCGAAACGTTGAAAATAAAAACTAATGCGATGAATCCAAAAGAACTACCACATCATAATAACCTTAACTAAGCAAGTGTCAAAGTGTCCCACTTGGAGACGTTTACTCTTCTAACTTTATCACAACAAATAACTCGTAACTTAACAAAAATTGGTATTACCTAAATGCATCTACTTTTCTAACCTTATCACAACATCGCTGAATGCCACTCTCCAAAATTAAACCCACCCACTTGAATATTTGGACACCTCCTTACAATATGTTAAGGATATTCAAACTATTTACATTTTATAGCAATCATTTTCAATAAAAAAACATCATCGAATTGAACAGAAAAGACATGAGGATACATGTTCGTAGGTTTGGTAAACTTCAAATTTTCGAAGAACTTATAAAACATCTTATCCATTTTTACTTGAACGAAAGAACCACCACAGGAGGTTTTATACCGGCTGGTTCTGCAATCATCCATTTTCTACTTGTGTTTCTTTCCCTTTCTACCAGCAATAGGATTAGTATCCTTATTGCTACAAGGAGCACATGCCACTAACAATGAAGATGGACCTGCTAAACCCATATGGCAGTACCTGTTTACCGCCCATCTCATCTTCTTCTTCTGCTAAATTAGCTATCTCATTGGGTGCTTGTAGAACACACTTAGCTTTCTTCACCAGGAAATTATTGCCTGAGAATACGTTAACATTACCACGTTCAAATACACAATACCTCAAATGTGTGTGTATATGGAAGAAGCAAGGGGGAAGGGATGCATTCTGCCGGGCTTTCGCTGCAACTGCAGTTGCTGCTGTCAAGGATGACGAGGGCAACTCAGAGACAGATGTTCAAGTTACAGAAATAAAAGAACCAAATTGCAGAGTAAGCTAAACTCAATTAACTACCTTTATCTTTTGTTTATTTATTTCTTTCCAACTAAGTTCAAGCTTTGTCTATAATCACAGTTTTTATATTCATGGTGGGTAGATTCAGACAGCTGATAATGTTAGACCTTTTGGGAAATTACAGTGACGGGTACGTTATACTTTGGGTGATTCTAAGAACTGGCAATGTTAAACCAAGAGTGAACTAATCACCGAAACTTTAATGGGCTTTTCGTTGGTTATAGTCGGACCAATTTCTAAAAATTAGATTCACCTATTGGCCAGGCTTTTATTTAATTAGCTTATGACTCTGTTGTGCCAAGTTTCGGCAATGGGGATGTTTTGGGTTAGGCTTAAAAGTTATAAAGAAATATGTCAAAACTTCAAACATTGAGATTGTTGAAAATAAACATTAAGTAAACAAAGCAAGTTGAAGTGCAAATAGTTAGGTATAGATTTATCTTACCTCTGGATTTATTGATCACCAACAGGGTAAAAAAGAATTCGAGGTACAAACTTATGAGTGCTTAAAATTTTTCATTTTTATGGCCTTCAACGTTTTTCAATTTAGTTTAATAGCATTAGAGACATACATTATGTGGTATATCTATCCATACTAGGCCTGTAGATGCACTTCACTAATTTCGTTGCAATCATAAATATAATCAATGATCATATGGAATAAATTCTGCATGAAACATATATCAAGGTCCAACACCATTCACAATTCCACAAAATGATAAAAGGACAAATAGTGATATATTGATTGATAATAAAAACCAGTAAGTATATACTCTAAAATGGCCCAAATGAAGATGAGATTTGAAGTTTATTGTTCTCGAAGCCGTCAAATGTCTCAATCTAAAGCAGCCCGCCTCAATTTTTCTTGAATCTTCAAGCTTCCCACTTCAATTTTTCTTGAATCTTCAAGATTCCCACCTCAAATCTTTGCTGCTACCCGCTCGAAGCTCCAACCCAGCTGAAAAATATTGTTTCCCAAGGCTTCAAAACTCACAAAATATCACTCAATGGCTATCTAAGTCTTCACACAATCTTCTTGTTGATGTGGTTTCAGGTCAATACCCGAAATTCAGAAGAAGAAAGGTGCGCAATTACCACAAACTAGAAAGATAACAGAATGCAGAACTGGAGAGCTACCTGTGAATCTATAAACAATAGGAGACAAGCAAGGAGATGAGATAAAGATAAGATAAGATAATTTGATTAATGTCCAACAAAATACAACAAAAGTAGGTCAAAGGGTTTAAAAAAGTTCTTCTAGTGTTGGTACAAAGTGGGAGTGCTGAAGCATCTCCTAGAACAATGCTAAAAGCAAAAAGATAATAATATCCGAGATCTAAGAGCTGGCTAGAGACTTTCCACTAAATGTTAGCTAAGGAGAGCTAAAAATGCTAAAAGTGAGAGTTTAGGATAAGGTGCCAGTACAATAGAAGTGCTAAAGATTAAAAGGCTTTGAAAATCCTGATACTGAGCAAAAGAGAGGATGTTAAGGCTTGTTGGAGTTGGTGGCCAAGGATGGGTGAGGAGACCAAGAGTTGGCTCATCGTCAGAGTTATCAAGCACTATGAAAGGGCTGATGCATTGGTGGATGATATCCTTCGAGAGTGGTTGGGATTGAGAGGGCCTCGTTGTATGATCCGGGGGGGGTGCACAAAAACAAGGGAACCAAACTCTCCTAACATACAAGGCTAATGGGAAGAATCTCTTGATAGAAACGTGACTACTATGTTGAACTTGGGGAGTAGTACGTTGGTGGGAGGGAGCTTGATTCTAGGGTGCCCTAGAGCTGGTCTGTTTGCTAGCATGGTGGTGTATGCTTTGTGATCTAGAACAAGTCCTCATAGGTCTCAAGGAGGAAGTCCGTTGGGCCCTTAGGAGAGGGGGTTAAGAGGAGACTTGGATTGTCGTTTGTTGCACCTCTCAGAAGGGGCAACTAGGAAACATGAGGTGATCCTTTTGAGGATCTTTGGTCGAGGCGTGACTTGTAAACATTGAGATTTGTACCCCAAAACCCCTCTTATGAAGACAACAAGGCATTGTTGGTTGGGGTAGTGGAAGAAGGTGGAAAAGGAGCCTCCCGAATGTCGAAATAAATAGTGATATCTTACCAATGATCTTGTAGTAAAGGGGACAACGTCAAATGAGATGTACCTTTGTTTTTGGCTCCTGTAAGTCACAAATTTGGAAGATCCTTTTCGACCGTTGTGTTGAATTCTGCTAACCTGGCACACGACAGTTAATTATGAGCAAACAAAAACAAATTTACTGAATTAAAGCACAACTAGGTTACTCAACAAAAATATAAGCGGAAGCATAAAACAGAAACCAAACACATTTGCACACGAGATTCAGGTAAACACCCTTGGAAAATCCCTTGTGGGAAAACCAATTCTGAGTTTGATTTTATTAGATAAAATCCTGGGCTCCCATCTTGGGATAATGGCCCATCAGAGGATTACAATGCTGCAACTGATAGCCTAGCCCACTTGGCTGCTATCTCCCTTGCTGCCCCCTGCACCCTTTTCTCAGCCTTGCCCACTCAGACACAAGTACATGAACAAGACTCCCTCTTGCTCCTATGCACTCATTGTGTGCCTCTCACTCTCCTTAGATATGCTTTTATAATCCCCTACTGACTAAAACCCTAACCCTAGATCTTAATGGCCAAGATTAGATCTTGGATCTCACAATCTAATGGTCACGACTTAATCTTTTGTTGAGATGACTTAAATCACTTAAGTTAGTCAACCTTACAAAAGTCACTTTAGTCATTACATAAAAGCCACTTTAAAGAGTGTCGCTCGGACAACTCCACATGCTAGGCACCGCCAATACAGAAGTACCTGTCCGACCTACCCCAAAAGCTAACACTCCCTTTTAGCGAGGAAGGTACTTCTGGAAGAACCTCCTGGATCAATATCTGACCCCATCAAATCTGTTACTGCTGTAGCTGCTCCCTCTTAACTGGAAGACCCTCCTGCTACCTCTGATTTGATCTACGATCCAAGATCCCCTTGGACCCCACTACAAGCTGTCCCAACACCCTGTACATCATACCGACCCTGATGCTAAGTCTCACTATTGCATCCTGGGTATCTTCTCCCTCTGAACGTATGAGTACCTGTCCATCCTTGAACATAACTGCATACCCAATGTCCTCCAAGGCTGATACTGAGAGCAACTTCATCCCTGGGACATATATCACTCCTGCCACCTCCAGAGAATCTCCTGACTCTAGCTGGAATCTGACCCATCCAACCCTTTTCATTGTATGCATGGTGTTGACTCCATTGCCCACATGCAAGTCTGAGCCCGTCTTTGAAACATTTGTTAATGTTTATGCCATTATTATAGTTCTTTGCATTTCAATAGATAAGAGCATCATAAGAACAAGATCACTGAGAAATACACATTCACAAGAGACACAACATTTATCCTGGGAAACCCTCTAGGGGAAGAAAACCCATCAAAAACTTCCTTATCATAAATAGCTTATACAATGTTCAAGAGATAACTCAAACCAATACAGATAGTCCTCCCCACGAGATGTGCCAGTCTTCTTCTCCTCTCTCTAACTGGTAATTGCAGCTTGCCTCATAAGATAATGAACAAGTGAGTTGTGTGATTAAAGTGAGGCGCTAGCCTCCTATATATATAAGACTGGCACGTGTGAAAGGGTTTCACTGGCAGGGCCGACCTCTCACTCCGGGTGGGTAAACCCACCTTTAATTAATTCTGGGTCTTCAATAATAACTGTTGGGGCCGACTTCTTATTCTGCCTATTACAATTGTCCGATGACCAATCCGCAAAAGGGGATTTCGTCCTAATACAATTACCGACATGATTAATCCACAATGGGGATTAATCCTAATAATAAAATAACAATAATAATAAGAATGCTC
>ML776802.1:698428-710782 GCA_009831015.1 Picea engelmannii
AAGAGATTAGTTAGGGCATCATACATCTTCTTCGATGAGTCAAGATGGGAGATGTAGGGTATCAAGTGGTCTTTTATGGAATCCACTGTGATACTCATGGCATTGATGTCAACGTCTTTGAACTTCTCCATAGCTGCAACATTTTGCGGTTCTTTCTCTTCTCCTTCTTTGAACTCTGGCTTCACGATCTTTCCTTTCACAATGTCCAACACTTTATTCTTAGCAAGGATGAGGTCAATCCTTGTCTTCCATGCTCTGAAGTTGGAGGCTCCTTCTAGCTTTTTTCTCAGACTTCATAGAGTTTGTCATGGCTTGCTTGACTTGGTCAAACCCTAGATTTGACCAGAAATCCAAACTTCACGTCTTGGCCTTCTGAGTGTACCAGGAGATGCGCTGGGTTATGGCGCACTGATCTATCCGAAGATTAGGTCAATCTCATCACTTAAGGTGTCTCAACAAGAGGTTTAGGGTTTCTGCAACTGCTTCTGCTGGTAACCCTAGCTGCAGTGCTTTTGGAAGCTGCTCCTGCTAGTAAGCCTAGCGGCAGTTCCTCAACGAGCTCAATATCTAGCGGCTATGTTTGCTTCCAGCGTTTTAGGCTGACTGAAGGGGTGTGGGCACATAACCTGTTAGAATATATAAGATGGTGTGCTTGTTTTACCACGACGATACCCTCGTCTCCCAACCACAGGCCGAAGCCTCCCTCTGAGCACCTTAACCTTGACCTGAGAATTCCTCCGGAAGCAAACCCTAGTCTAGATAGCCAAACAAAGAGCAGCGCATCTCTCCCCAAGGATAGCGCATCACAAAAAGCTGATCAGATAGTCCAAACCCTAGCCAAGAGATATCCAAGCCAAATACCGAAACTTGCTGCTGTTGTAGCTGCACCTGCAACCCTCCTCCAAACCTGCGCACCGGCTACCCCCGCAGTGCGCACCAACTGGGAAAACTGCAGTCCTGAGATGTGTCAAATGAAAGACTGGCGCCCTGTATTTATAGTAATCCTGCCAGTTTACTGGGGCCGACTTCTTCTTCTGGGTATGTGTCTGTTCAGTATATTATTATTAATTCTGGCCGACTTCTTCTCTTGGAGGCTAATAGCCTAATATAAATTATATTCTTGAGCCGACAAGGCTTCTAAGGTTATTAGCCAATTCATTTGGGTTTCTCTTGCTTCCCGGAGTCTTCTATTCTCGTCAGGTTCACATGTAGAGGTAAATAACTCCCGCAACTACCATAATATTAACAAAGTGCTCTTGCAAATATATAGTTTTCCTGTTGCTTTGTTTCGGGCAGGTACACTTCTGGCATATTATCTCTTCATTGGTTATTTAAACCAGACTTTCTGATCGGTGGTGACTTGTGAGAGGGGACCTTTTACTAGCTTTTTTCACTTTGCTTTCTCAAACCCCTAGGTCACCGGGGACGTCTCCCCTGGGCCTACCACCCTAAATAGAAAGAGACTTCCTATTGAGGTGACAGTCATAGGATAGTCTCCCGTTACGCCAATTTGCTTTCCTTTTACCTTCTCTTCTATCAAAGTACAAATTGTGCGATAACATTTTGGCGCTGTTGTCGGGGAACACTGAGTCTATCTTCTTCAAACAACACTTTTTTGGTAAGCCTTTCCTCAAGAATCTTTATTTTACAAGCTTACCTGGCGACTCCACTAAGGGTGATTCCCTTATCTCTTTGATAATTTCAAGAAAATTATCTGGCGACTCTACAATCCACAAGGAGGTACAATAACCCTCCTCAATCCTTTAGAAGAAAGCCTGCCCAAAACTCTCATGTAGTGAAATCACTCTTCGGAGGCAATCTTCCCTTAAACACAATGTCTAGCACGAGAACTCAGACTGCCATTCCAACCCAAGCCAATAACCAACGACAATGGTCATCTAATCTTTTCAAATCACTAGACATGACAGCTATACCAGACTACCCTAGGCAAATGCCCCCCAAGTATGAGAAATGGCTGCCTAAATTCACCAGTAATGATGCAATCAGTGCCGAAGAGCATATGAGCAATTTTTGGGCATTTTTCCAGCTTCATGCCATTAGTGATGATGCTGAAGACTTGGTTATGAAACTGTTCTCTGCCACCCTCCTTGATGGCTCAAGACGTTGGTACAATAGTCTTCCTGATGGCAGTATTAAAACCATGGATAAATTAGAAGAAGTTTTTCTTAAACGATGGAGTATCAAGGAAGACCCCAACATGCTACTGACAAGGCTGAATAACCTTTGGAAACAAGAGAATGAGACCATTAGAGAATTCCATAGTAGGTTTGAAACCTTGTTATAGAAGATCCATGTGAGTCATCATCCAACTCATAGTTTCCTTCTTTTCATTTACACCAAAGCCTTTACTGGTCAACTAGGGTATCTCCTCAGAGATAAAAACCCCCAAACGATCCAAGAAGCTCAAGAAATAGCCACAAGGATCGAAGACAACCTCCTTTCATCCAAAATTGAACCTTTCTTAGACCCAAGAGTCAGAATGGACACTAAACCCAAGATAGTCCACAATGCTGAGCCTGCCTCAGACATTAGTGCTAGCTTGGCAAAGTTGTAGATGACTATAGATGGCATGGTAAAAAACCAAGAACAAATGATGAATAAGATTGTCAACTTAGAAAGGGCTCAACATCAAGCCCCCAGGGTTCCGTACAAAGGTCAATTCCAAAAAGGGAACCAAGTTTTCAGACCAAAGAATGATCAAGAGGTTCTAAATACTTTAGCCCCTACAAATTTGGTGGATGAAAATCCTTGGTGCTTGCAATGCAGTGAAGCACACTGGGAGCATGAATGTCCTTACAACGATGGAGGCCATGACCAAGTAAACATAATGAACCATGCCATAGAGGGCCCCCGGATCTGCCTTAATATTTCCCTCGAGGAACATCAAGAGGGCATAAAAGAAGCAACCAAGAAGGCTAGGATGGAGGTGATAAACAACTTGGACCAAGAATCAAGAGAGAAATTGAAGAAACAAGAATTCCAGGTGTATACTAGACAAAAGAAGCTAAACCAACCTCTCTCTACCAATCCTACAATAGCCCAAACAAGGCTTCCACCCATGAACATTCTCCTTCCTAGGAACCCTCCCAAAACTGAAAGAGTGGACTTAAACTTTGACTTTGAAGGGGCACTATCCAAGATGCATGTGACCATCCCCTTGAGAGAAGTCATCAAGGTACCATCCGTCAAGGAAAGATTTGATAATTTCTTCAAAGGATCAAATGGACCAATGGACCCTCCTATCATGTTACAAGCTGATCACTTTAGGGTCCAGTATGATGAACACCCACCTTTCTTCATGACCTTGCTGATGAATAACAAGAGCCTCAACAACTGCATGTTGGATTCAGGGGTAGGTGCCAACAGGATGTCCCTCAAGGTCATGCAACAATTGGGCCTGAAAGTCACATGACCTTATAGGAATGTGTGTGGCTTTGAGTCTAGAGCCATACCCACACATGGCGTAATTGAAAATGTGGAAGTATGCCTTGAGAAATACCCTGAGAGAGTGATCCATATTGACATAGTGGTAGTAGATGTCCCAGATGTGTGGGGGATGTTATTGTCTAGGAAATTTGCTTCAATGCTGGGAGGCACTCTTGAGATGGACCTCACCTACATCAATGTACCTATGAACGATGGAACAATAAGCCGTCTCCCGAATGTGTCAATGACCAGAATCCATGTGCAAGAAATTAGTGACCCCACCAAAGCTGACAAGGCACATGAGCAAATCATGGAAAGTCTTCCTGAATTTTCTCTTGATGATATGCCTTTTGGTACGAAGGAATACTTTGATCAAATACAATGGCCGAAAAGAGAAGATTACCAACCACTAATGGAGAAGTATAAAGGTAAAGAAGTTGGGGTTGTCAAGCTATTAAAGAAAGGAGAAGACAATGTATTGATTCAACCATCCCAACAAGAAGTTTTCACAGCAGAGTCCCACCCTCCTCCGTCTGCACAATATACTAGGGTTGTCCAACCAAGTTCAGAACCAGAGAATACAGGGAAGGAGACATAGTATGGATGTGGGACACCACGAAAGGAAAGCCTACTAATGTCAAAGGGGATACACAATTTTGGTTCGGACCTTTCAAAATCGGAAGGAAGTTGGTCCATGACACTTATTATTTATCCACATTGGAAGGAATAAGGTGTCCGTTACCAGTTAGCAAGCACCTCCTCAAACCCCATCAGGGGGTGGAGACTTGACTTCACATGGAAGTGCAGGTAAGTGCAGGTAAGTAGGCATTTGCATTCATTGTATATACCATTTGCATTTCATGCTAGAGTAGTTTGTATTCACATTTGTACATATGCTTGTTTTCACATTTTGTATTATATATATATATATATATGAGTCGGGGGTGATATCACCACCCCAAATGATTGCTAACAATCTTATGTTGAGATCAAGCAGGTCACAGGTTATGCCAGGGATGCTGAGGTTCTCATGCGCTCTACAGTGAGCACATGTCCTCAGCGATGATAGTCACTCCACATACTTTCAACCAGCAAAACAAAACAGCAAGACTCAGATCAGGAACCCTGCCACAAGTAAAAGTCAGAGGACTTCCAACAAAGGAGCCGCTAGGTTACTAGGAGGCTGATCTACAGCAAGAGGAAGCCGAGCTGTTACAAGAGGAGGCCGATCTGCTAAAGGAGGAGGCCAAGCTATCAAAAGGGGAGGTCGATCTGCTATAGGAGGAGGCCGATCTGCTGAGACAAGAGGAGGCCGATCTGCTGAGAGAGGGAAGGCTGAACTGATATAAGAGAGCCAAACTGATGCCAAAAGGGCCGAACTGTTGCAAGGAGCAATCCACCACTCTTTAGGAGAGATAGAGAATGAGTGACTACAAAGAGAGGGGGGGTCTATATTTATACTTTTAGGCGGGGGATAATTAAAAGAAATAATAATAAAATTAATATATTTAATTAATATAAATATTAATTAAATATATTTTCCAATTTCTATTTATTAATTATTTCTTGTATTAACCCCTAAAGCATAAAAACACAAACCCCAGACAAACTCAAGCTCAACAAGACCAAGGGTGGAGGGTTTAGGAGAGGTTTACATATGTCCATATAATTCTCAAGGTGACCTTTTTAACTTTATCATCACTGCATATGGGATACATCCCTCATGTGGTCATGCCCACCTTCAAGGAGGGTCATACACCAACAAACACYTGATCAAAGACCAGGTTGCCCCAGAACACTTMTGGGGTCTTAWCCACCAAGGTACAAGACCAAGGATCAACTCATGCCCCAGGCATGGGTACCYTGGAACATGTCYAGGGGCCCTAGTCATATCTAGGGACTTTAACAGCTTGATCCCAGACCAAGAACCCCAGTCATATACTGGGGGCCCTCTCAAGGGTCTTTACTGCTTGGTCCCAGACCAAGAACCCCAGTCGTCTACTGGGGGCCCTTTACAAGGGTCTTTTGCCATGGAACTGACTGTTTGGTCCCAGACCAAGAACCCCAGGAGTGCACTGGGGGCCCTAGATCTCGGCTAGGGTCTTTGCCATCCTCCCGGAGAATGACTCTTGCAACTGCTTTAAATTTAACACTTCCTTCCATCATGAAACACTCATTTATCGAACTATCATGGTCAACCCAACGACAAATGCCAAGCATCCATAAGAATAATGTCACAAAAAATTTCATCTCTATAATCACCAATCTTAAATGATACCTTGCATTGGCCTGTCACCATCACCTCATAACCACGTTGAAACTTGAAACCAAAATAATATGTATGGGCATGGATGTTTCCGTTGTGCTAATCTTAGCTTTTCAATCATTTCAACCACAACCATATTCTCAATATTATCAGAATTAATAACTACTTTGCAATATTTACCTCTACAGTTACATTTTTTTCTGAAGATATTTCTTTTCAACCAGCATCTTCTTTTAGTATTTGTTGTTGTGCTGGCATGATCAATCGTTTGCATCATCAAATTCACTGCATGTTTTGTTGCTGCTGTGATGGCTGCAACATCTCTTGATGCCTCTCCTCATGCTAATTGAATTCTTGCTTTGTTTCCATGTGTGCCATCTCTTTGTGGACATTCAAAGGATCTATGACATTAGGGGAAATTTGAGGTCTAAAATGGGCCTCCTAAGGAAAATAATAAAATAAGAAGGCCATATGCAACATCACACTATGTTAGAGGTGTTATTAATTATTTCTAGGTAACTTAGGTTAATGTAGAGTTAAGAGGTTAGGGTTTAAAACAATAATAGAGTTTAGATTCTTGTGCACACATAATAAATGGACTTTATATTCTTATGCACACAATAAAATGATGAGTTTAATGATAAACATAAAAATATAGAATCAAAATTATATAGAAAACAAAACTCAACAAAAGAAAACTTTCATCACATGTCACAATCATAGAAGGTTTTATCTCCTTCACAAATGTATCATTTTGTCAAAAGATCCTTTTTATTCTTTTGAAAATAAGAATAAGTATTTACAAAATCATCAAAATTGTATACTATAACATCAAAGTTGTATATCTTTTCAAGGTATTTCTAATGGTCCATAGAGTACGGAAGATGGAGATCGAGTTAAAAAATTATGGCCAATTTTCAAAACATTCCTTAAGTGTTTAAAGATTCATTTTTTTATTGTTTTGAAAATCGGAAAAGATCCATGCAAAAAATATAAGTTCATAATAGAAAAGTTGTATATCTCTTCAAGATCTTTCCAATGGTCCAAAGAGCACAAAAACAGAGGCTAGGGTAAACATTTATGACAAAATTACCAAATGATTCCTTAATAATATACATTTTGTTATAAACACGTGATTAGATTATTACAAATATATTATGAGATAGTTTATGATTTCATTATTAATTAAAGTATTTGATATTTTATAATATATTGTTATATAGTTTATAATGGTTTATTATTTATTAATATATTTCATATTATATAATATAGTATTAGATAGTTTATTGGTAGTTTGTTATTAGAAGATTGGATGTTCATGTTTGATGGGATTTATAAGAAGATAGATGCAATATAAAAAAATAAGATTGACATTTTTTTTCCATGTAATGCATTTCCCGGGAAAACCCACTTGGCACTTCCCTTCATTTCGAGGATGTTACTAGGATAAACTGGATTTTGTAGAAGCTTGAAGCTTTGTTAGTTCAACAATATACTCATTACAATATACTCATTAAGAGCTCAACATGTCACTTGCGGGAATTGAAGCTGGGTAGGGAGGATAACACTCCTCTCAATTACTCGGGCTAGACCCAATTGACAAATAAAAAAAATAAGACTAACATATTTTGATAGTAAATAGTTTTTAGTATTTCAAGATAACTTCACACAAAATCTACAAAAATGTTGTCATCGAGTTTTTAAAATAATTGTATTAAATAGGTACATAAATAGGTTGGTAAGGGTTTAATCATGGTTAAAGATTATTGAATTATAAGGTGACACTTGGATATGACCTGTCCAAATGTGTTTTTTGTTTTTTTTGTCAACCCATGGGGTTGACATCATCATTTTTTTCTAAGGAAAACCTTGTAGGGAAACCCAAGGGATGATTCACCACATTATTGGCATAGATTAGAGCGCCTAAGCCAAGGGGGTTCGACTAGGGACATCATCATTTTAAATCCTATTGGTCGAAGTTAAACATTTTTTAGTTAAAAGGATCCATCGCCCATTCTTGATCCCAAATCCCTAATGCAGCCCATGTTACAATATATCTTTTTTTTGTAGCCACAAAAAATTCTGCCTCTACCTTGAAACCCACCTTGGGTTTTGCCTCGAGCTTGTCCTGGTGTGCTATTCTCTTTTGTCTTCTCCGTTTTCTTCTTGCGTGAATCCTCCATTAACGGTGCGGATTCACAACCTTTGCTACGACGACCACTTCTTCCTTTCCCAAAACTCTTTCTATCATCCTCTGCCTTGATTGCTAACTATAGGCTTCCTCTGCAGAACATATCTTATGAAGATTGATCTGATATTGGACTGCAAACTTCAACCCATTCACCTACCTAGAAACTTGTTGGTTCTCATTCTTGTCATGGCTTGTGTATATTAGAATTTTGGTGAAATTCCTTTGTATATTCCTACACACTTAGCACTTTCTGACTCAACTTCTGCATTTGCCTAAACAACACTTGTTCATAATCAATTCATAGAAATTTCTCATCGAGTTTGGAGACCATCTTATTTCACCTTCTGAATTTCTCCTCCCTACGAACTTGCTCTCGCTACACATTATCCAACCAAACAGGAGCATGACCTTTCAACTTGGTACTTGTGAACTTTGTCTTGTTAGGGTATTCCAATTTCTCATACCAAAAATATCTTTCCATTTCACTGATCGATTCTGTCAGTGCCTCTGCTTTTAGGCTTCCATCTGAAGAAATGCTGAGGTTTAAGGGCTGCTAACAGAGGTCTGTCTTTGACCTGCTGTTAGGCACTTATTTCAAGGTTTAATTAACTGTTTTGCTGCTGTTTTATGACAGCCATCAAGTCTGATTTTTCTCCCTTTGAATCTGCTCTCAATCTTTGGGTTTAATGCTCTTTTATGACTGCTCTTTGCATGGGTTAAACAATGGCTTTATGCTGTCCAAGATTAGCGCATACATATACCATAAAACATCAAACATCCCTCTTAGATCTTTAACAAACTACAGCTGAAAATACTAAGCAAACCATGACAAATGTACACAAGAAGCTAGTGCGCCCTCTTTGAAGCCTTGCGCCCTCCTCATCTCAAGGATGACATGCTCAAACCCTTGTGCGCCCTCCTCTCCTCAAGAATGCGCTTAAGTGTTCTCCAAACCCTCACTCCTCTTCTCCTCACTAATTCTCTCAAGTGATCAAGTGAAGAATAAGCCTCATCCTTACTCTTTTTCTTCCTTTAGCCTTTCTTAGGCCAAACCTAAAAGATCAATGGCCTAGATTAGATCTAGCCAAGTCTAATCAATGGGCAAGATCACTTCTCATAAATCTCACTTGGAAACCCATTTTACTTAAGTTTCCATAGTTTGCTTTATGTCTATTAATTCACCCACTTGTGAATTAATTGTCACTTTATGACTTAAGTCTCCTAAGTTAATGTGAAATTAGAACATAAAGTAAAGGTATAAGGGTAATAGTCTCTGCCTTTGTGTTTAGAGACTCACAAACACAAGGGGACCACTTTCCTTGGTACCCAAATCTCAACACCATCATAACTGGAAACTTCAACTTTGGCTCTTCTCTTACTCTTCAAGAATCTGATCAATTGTGCTGCAACATCTCCTTGTTCCTCCTCTTCTTCTTCATTTCCAGGTTTAAAACTGTCGGCTTAGTTTTCCCCACTTTGTTGTCTTCTTTCCAATTCCTTAATTCTTCTCCTCAATTCTTGCAATTGTCAGTTTATGGCTGTTCTACATCCTCTTCTAGCCAATTCTGCAATTCACAACCTTCTGTAGTTTCTCTTTCAGTTCTCCACTCAATCTGACTTCTACTGGAGTTTCTTATCCTGCCCTGCTACCAAAAATGGTGCAGCAGGGTCGCACAATGGACTCTGGGTCTTTACTGAGAATTTACGTATGGATATGTGCATGAATGTAAATGTGAGAAAAACAAAGAATTGAAATGGAAATGTGCTTCAAGACAAAGCACAAAATAATTCAGAGATTCATTTATTGGGGTCTACTCGTTCTCATTAACGTCTAACAAAATACAGATGCAACACATAATTTTATAGCATTCTGCTCGCACTCTCCACAGGCTTGTCTTCACTTCCTTGGACCACTTCTCAGCCTCACCCTTCCTCTCTCAGGGTTTTTTCTCTCCTCAAGCCAACTTCTCAAGAGCCACTTCTCTTCTTACTAGCCAATCTATTTCAGCTGACCTTCCATGATTCAGAAGCCAACCCAGCTTCCTTTGTTCGTCCTCTTTGTATGCTTATCAACAATAATGTGCCATTTTCCATTGACCTTCAGCCTTCCTTGTTGGGTATTGCTTAGTTTTGACATCTTCTACTTGATTGTTTTATTTTGCTTAGTTTTGTCATCTTCTACTTGATGATGATATTTAGCAAGTTGGATTTCCCACCTTTTAGCAAGGAAGATAGATCCCCAAGGGTTCTTGTGTCCAGGAATTGTTATTGAGTAATAGTAACTGACCAGTCAAGTTACATCCTAGTCTAATCTACTTTCAAAATAATGTTTTGACCTGAAATAAATAGGCTTTCTTCTTTCTAATCCAGTTTGCATTGCAGGTCAGGCTCAATGTGAAAGTTCCTCCAAGAATATGTAAAGAAAGTTATGAGCAAGTCTTGGAAGAAATGCGCAAGCAAACACAGGTAAACTCAACTATTGTAAACATAGAACAATGTATCAGAGAAGACATGATCCGCCGAAGATAGTAGGTTGGATCTTCAGGAAGTTATTGGGTTATGGTAGTAATCTAGAGCAATTACATGGATGTTTGCAACCTAGACGTAGTTGCTGAAGCTTCTATTGTCAGATGTTTCTTTCAGCACAACCGATGTGTGCTCAGGCACAGTTTTAATTTCTTACTCACACATATTTTGGTTTATAATATATATTGATAGGCACAATAGATGACTGATTAGCTAGATAGCTGTATTATGTCATTTAGACATATCTGGGTTATCGGTGATAATATTTTGATTTAACACTGGGAACTGTGTTGTTAGATTCCTGGATTTCGCCGTGGTGAGAAAATTCCAGATAAAATTCTTATAAACTTCATTGGGAAAGAAAAAATAAAGACTGCAGCAATTCAAGCAGTTCTGAATAAGACTCTTCCGGAAGCAATGTCTTCAGTAAGTTTCTTTTCTATATTATTTTCAGCTTTGTATCATTCCTCTTTTATATGTGCCTTATGTTGGTTTCTTTGAAAAATTCAACAACTAGGAAATAAAAGTGATCATGGAGATAAATGGTATTTATCCTTGTTATGGGTGGTCATAACACTTATCATTTAAATTTTATACCAACCATTTTTATTTTGGACAAGAGTTAAACTTGAGGGATTTGACGTTCCAATCCTCTTTGACCTGTCTCTGGTTTCAAGTTTGCTTGTGTCTGAGCAAACATTTTTTGCTACAGACCCTGCCTTCCTGATTGAAGATTCTCCTCGTGTCCTCCCACAGGGATTTGCACTGATGTCATCCTGTTCGAATCCATCCACTATATACACTAGAAAATTTTCCAACAAAGTAACTCTGAATGTCAGCACGAAGACAGCAATAAATCAAATATATAAGCTCTCTTGACATTCTCAACTTTACAACTGATTGTAGCTTTTATGATTAAAAATAGAAGCCACTTCTAGCGGGAGATGATTAATTCTTTGCATTTACTATCAACAAATAAAGGCACATAAGCACATGCTGATTACAAGGGTTGGGATTGTTATCGCACAGTTTGTAGGAAAGGTTTAAGTAGCTTGAAGTCAAGGCTCAAACTGGCGTAACAGGAGCTTCCCCACCCACTGTCACCTCGATGGGGAGCTCTTTCTATTTAGGGTGGCTAATCCCAAGGGAGACGTCCCTAGTAATCTGGGGTTCTGAAGGAAAAGGATCAAGGATTTAAGGCTTCAAGGGTCAAGGTAAGCTTTCCCTTCACAGATTACTGCCAAATGGATAGTCAAAGAGAAGATATTCCACTGAATTGCACCTGTTTGCGAGACAAGTCAAATAAAACTAAAAGAATGTGCTGCAGTGGTTAGTACTTCAAATATTAATGACTATCTTTAACACATATGAGCAATAATAAATGTAATTATTGACGAAGTCAATGATTGCAAATAAAGACAAAAGGCTTATAGTACTTCTTCAATAAATACAAAAGGATACTTGCATTCAATGTTTAATATCGATCCTTTACTTATTACAATGCATTAAATATGCTCATATATAAATATTGTTGCTGCGTCACTATGCAGATTTAGGGTGACGTCAGCCCTACTTCTAAGTTACTTTTTGAAGGGGAATGAGAAAGACGTTTTGTTAATTAAGCTTGTGAAGATAATCAGCAACTCAAAGCCTATAAAAAAGGGTGACAATATCACAACGTTTTATGCCAAACAAGAGATCAAAATAAGTGTGACGTCACCTTAGGGTTAGGGTTAGGTTAGCTAGACAAAGAGGGGATCGTTTTGCTAAATGAGCCAATAAAATTGCTTAACACCTCTATGGCTATCAAGGGATGAGTCAGCCGCAACTTTTAGTCCAAACGAAAGTTCAAATAAGGCAAGACGTCATCAACTATTAGGGTTAGTAGAAACGCTAGGGTTAGTTAGGGTTTCAATTTAAGAGT
>ML776802.1:712091-725246 GCA_009831015.1 Picea engelmannii
AAAACGTTGAGTCTTTTATGTTCAACACAATCTTTCAAACTCTCTTGAATTAAAACCCTAACTAACCCTAGCGTTTCTACTAACTCTAGTTTGCTGATGACGTCTTGCCTTATTTGAACTTTTGTTTGGACTAAAAGTTGCGGTTGACTCATCCTTTGATAGCCATAGAGGCGTTGAATAATTTCATTGGGCCAATTTGCAAAACGTTCACTTCTTTGTCTAGCTAACCTAACCCTAACCCTAAGGTGACGTCATCCCTGTTTGAACTCTTGTTTGGCTTGAAACGTTGTGGTATTGTCACCTTTGATAGGCTTTGAGTTGTTGATCATCTTCATAGGCTTAATTTGCAAAAACGTCCTTCTCTTTGCCTACTTAACTAATCTAGAAACTAGGCTGACGTCACCCTTTCAGCATAGTGACGCAACAACATTATATATATGAGCAGATTTATGATATTTATTGCATTGTGATAATACAAGGATCTGATTTTATACATTGAATGCCAATATCTCTTTGTATTTATTGAAGAAGTAATATTACAAGTCTTAGCTTTAATTGCAATCATTGACTTCGTCAATAATTACATTCATTATTGCTCATATGTATTAAAGATAATCATTGATATTTTGAAGTACTAATCACTGTATGCACATTTTAGTTTCATTTTCCTTGTCTCGCAAACAGGTGCTCTATCAGTGGATTATTTTCTCTTTGACTATCCATTTGGCAGTAATCTGTGACGGGAAAGTTCACCTTGACCTTGAAGCCTTACACCCTGATCCTTTTCCTTCAGAACCCCAGATTACTAGGGACGTCTCCCTTGGGATTAGCCACCCTAAATAGAAAGAGCTCCCCATTGAGGTGACAGTGGGTGGGGAAGTTCCTGTTACGCCAGTTTGAGCCTTAACTTCAAGCTACCTAAACCTTTCCTACAAACTGAGCGATAACAGGGATAAAAGCATAGTATCTTACTACCTATCTATTTCTGATTTTTAACACCAAACACATTACTTGCTCAAGAGGGCACAAAACACAATCAAGCATGGTAGAAATCTTCATTAGAAGAGATCTTTTGTGAGCCAATTACATTGTGAAAAACCATAAAAATAGCCAGAAAGTCCAGGCTTTCAATTCTTGCAATGCTGGAAGAAGCACACTCAAAGCAATTTTTTCCACAGAGAGAGATTGATTTTATTAATTTCTACAAGTGGTAAAAGATGGTGAATGGGAAAGATAGATACCACATATGTAACCAGCCATGAACTTGAAGGCACATAGGGCAAAGGTAATGGTCTAAATTAGGTCTAAATTCCAAGTCTCCAAGAACCCATAAAATAGAGATCGAAAGGTCATCCCAAACTCAAGATCCTTGAGAGATAACATTCTTCAGTAGACTAAGTGTTGTGTCATCGGTTACAAGGTGGAAAGTGTAGAGGTATCCAATGCTTGAGATGAATGACCAAGCTAGAGGGTTGGCAGGCAAATCACTTTCTTTCTTTGCCAATTGCTTGTGGAGCGAGGCAAAAGTTGAAGCTGATGGTGAAGATGAAGCTAAAGCAAGAGCTGAAATAAATGCTTGTGCTAGCATCCAAGGCCAAAGTAGGCGGTGAGAAATTGGTCACATATTATTTGAGTAGTAACAAACTAGACTGTCTTTGGTGTGAAACCCTTTTACACTCCATTGTCCACTGAGCAACTACAAGCTAATCAAGTGAGCACTTCCTCCCAAGATTCTGCTTAATGGAGTGGAACAATGAAGTAATTTATCAATCTCTAGATCTAGAAGCCAAAATCTTGATTGTCAATAATCTCTATGCAGACTGATTTTTCGTATGAAAAGAGAAAGGCGCTTCAGGTTTGGATTCTTGATGAAAGTAGAGAGTGATTTATTTAAGTTCATATAAAGGCAATGATATCTACTCCTAATCTTACAGTAGATTAGATGCCAAAAAATAAAATGGTCCTTCATCTTAGTCTCCTCAAAACATAGCCTACAAATGTGTGTGTGTGTGTGTGAGAGAGAGAGAGAAGGAGAGAGAGAGAGGGAGAGAGAGAGAGGGAGAGAGAGAGCCAATACTTTGATAATATAGATCATGATACAATGTAAGCCAAGATATTTATAGTCATCCAATCATTGTAAATATTTCTTTTGAATTTTTTCATACAAGAAATAAACAAATTGCTAGTGTCCAAAAATGCGGTAGCCAATCAGGGTATGTATTGTTTACAATATATATCAAAGGAGTTTGTAGATAGGATACAATAAGATAATGTTATTAATGTCCGACTATTGACCACAAAAGTAGGTCAAAGGGAATGCTGAGTACAATGATGTCAATACAATGCGGGAGTACCAAAAGGTCTCCCATAAAAGGGAAAATACAGAAGGTAAAGTGCAATAAGGTAGAGTAGTAGAGAGTGAGATCAACTCTGAGGCATGAAGAACCCTTGACCCCAAGCTCAAAGACCTGCTCTGATGAGGAAATGTACCATAGGGGAAGATCTAAGGACAAGAGGAGCCAAAAGAAGAAGAAGAAAGGAAATGGGTCTATCCTGGAGTGGAACCATCTCTCCTACCATCCGAGGTCGAATGAAGGACGCTGAGTATAGTAGGGTCTCTCGAGGGGGAGCTAGTAGGCTGCTTGGATCGTTCGTTGCACTGTTGATTGGTAGAGGTAGTGCACCAACGAGGTCCGGGAGGTCTCCTTCGTCTCCTCAGAAGGGATCTCTGGTCATGTCACTGAAATCTTGTGGGACGAGGGAAGGTCTCATGGATCTGCATTGATCTAGAGTACAGGGTTGCGCTGGTGTTGGTCTGTCTCTTAGTGCCCCTTCCTGAGGGTAGCACCATGAAGAAGGACGTTATCCATCCAATAGGGTCTGGTCTCATAGGAGGCTGAAGAGTATGGGCTCGGAGCCTGACGACCTCTTGTATGTATAATGCTAAGCACCGCTGATCCAGATACCTAAAGAATCATATGAGGGATTAAGTCCCCCTTGTTATCCCCTAGCCTAGGGATAACTAAGGAGATCGTGTCTCGAGGCCCACAGGTTCCAGACATGGAGTGTCGAGAGCCGAACGACCTAAGCATAGTCCCGGAGGGCCCCTCTTTTCTTCAAGTATAGTCCCCATATCGTCGGCAACAACGCCCATCACACTGGCCTAGTCCTGAAGTGGCAGTGGGTCTTGCTCCATTAGCTAATGAGTCCGAGTATCATGGTATGTATCACTCCGATATTTGAAGCACTTGAACATGTTGTATTGAATCCTTCTTCATTTCACGATGTTTGCTTGGAAATTATGCTCTTTGCCTTGTTTAAACCTGGGAGGGTGACACGGTGCCCTAGTAAGTTGATTTCCCTTTAGGATGGGTTGCTACTGGGTGGATATTTGAAGAGTCATCGTCCGTTCCCTCCATACTTACCACTTTCCATCTTTATTCCTTCCATCTCCCCATCTTTTGGGCATTGGGATAGGCTACACTAGGAAGGGTTGTACCTTACCTCGTGGGAAGAAGGGGCTAAAGGCCCAGAGGGTAAAAGTAGCTGGCAAGAGTTAAAATCCATTTTGAAACCTTCAAGATGCTTCGCCCAGGGATCCCCGAGAAAGCAGTGAAAAGCTTCTCAGTAAGAAAAGGGGACCCACAAGATAACATGAACACTCAAGGTATTAATTGATGGATAGGAGGTCTCATCACGAGCCGACCTATTATGACCATGAACATGTAGCGGTATGACATTACCACCTATTTGGTCACCAAGCCAGGGTAGTGGCTCTTGGTTGCATTGCCAAGAGAAAGGGGGTCTCATCACAAGCCGGCCTTCTCATTTCCATGAAATGTTTTGTGGATGACATTGTCACCTTTGGTCACCAAGCCAGGACAGTGGCCCTCAACTATTCCCTTGTAGCACAAAAGAAAAGATCAAAAGAAAGAAAGCTAAGAAAGAATAAATGGTAATGAATGGGCTTGGAAACAATTGCATTCATGACAAGGTGCAACTCACCCTCCACAAAGGCGCCCATAGGTAAGACTCTACATTTCCCTGTTATCACATGCACCCCATGCCCAAAGGTCTACCTCATGCCACTTCATACACTTACACGACTTGCATTAGGCTCCATCTGGGAAACACCCTAGACTTAAGGGGGATTAACCCAATAGGACATCTTGAGACCCTTCCCAAACCTAAATTTGGCAAGTTGTATAATGTCTTTGAGCATTTGTTTGGTTTAGGGGGGTTTGATGCACATGTTCGGGTGGTTTGATTATTGGATGTGATTTACTTGCTATGTGATACTCGTGACTCATGGACCCCTGGAGGGCGTACCTATTTGTCTTTGCAGGACCTTGCCCGGTGGACAAGTATTCATGAGGAGATGACCAGTTCAGACCTTCATGAGGGCTTGAAGCCCAAGGATGGATGTTGAGACCCTAGGCTTGGGGCATGACAGTGATGACCAACTTGTGTGATACAAGAAGAGGTCGTTGCCTTTGGAGGGACTTTGGCAGGCCTAGGGGGGTGGATTCTGCCCTCCATGCACCATGACACTACCCTTTGGAGGCGGAGACGTCATCCTTCTAGTCCAGGACGACAGGGTTCCTTGAAGATGATGGTAGCATGTGTGGATGAAGATTGAGTCCTTTGGAGGCCTAGCGCCATGTTCTTGCAGTGTAATGTCCCCTTGAGGAGACCCAACGTCAACCTAGAAGGGCTGACATCACCTTATTTATGGTTATTTTATGTAAATTTATTTAATTTGTAAATTAAGGGCAGAATTGTTGAGGTCGGCCCTGTATTTTAAAATAAATTTAATTTTAGGCCAGATTTTGGTATAAATACACAAAAATGACATTCCTTTTCATCATAACTCTCCTATGAGAGATAGAGGACTGAAACTGACGCCCTTTTAGGGTTTATTGGTTGAAATTGTGAGGCACACTTGTTTTGGAGGCTAAATTTTGCAACTTGGATCATTTTTTGGTGAAGTTACTTGGCAATCTAGGGTTTTATTGCTTTATTATTCTTGGTTAAGTAAATCTGCAATTGTCATTTCATTTTGAATGGTTATGGTATATTTGCTTATTCATGTTAAAGATTATAAAATTGCTTGCTTGACAAACCCTAGGAGTAAAAAACTTAAGGTGTTACTTCTTTTCTCTTCATTTGCTAGACTTTACTAAAGTGGTTTAACCTAGACATGCTTCTAAAGCCCTAAAGTGCTAGCACTTTAGAAGCCATTGCCTAGTTGTTGTTGCATTAAATACATTTCAGTAGTTTAAGAAGGAAGAAGGCGCTAGGGCTTAGAAGTGCCTACTCTCTAGTTAGCTCACCTCCCTAAAGTTTGGATCCTAGAGGACTTAAGGTGCTACTCCTCTAAAGATCCTCCCTTTTACTTAGACAAGTATAATCATCATTGTTTCTCCAAGTAAATGTTGCCGAACTCTTGACTCCACAACCCCTTAAAGGCACTAGTCTCTCTTCTCTTTGGTTGATTGATCAAACAAACACTCAAACTTTAAGCTCTCAAGCCTTAACTAACCAAAACTAACACTAACTTAGCCTAGACAACTAATTTTATTGCTTCTGTTATAATTGTCTGCTACAACCATCTAACTGCAGCAAATTTTCTGCATACTTAACATTAATTGCTAGTTAATTACTTCAGAATTTGTTTGTGACAAGTTACTATCATTCTATATACTAAATGCCACATCTTTATTGTCTTTTAAAGCATTTTTTGAAGAGCATTCTTGCAGCTGTTACATATTTCTCAGTGCTGTTGTAAACTTATTTACTGCTGTACTTTTATATCAGCTAGCACACATTTCATTAGTTTATTGTCTATTGAAGCATTAATATCATTTTTGTACTTGAAACTGTCATATATATATGCTTGTTGTCTTGTTCTGGGCTGGTACACTTTACTTCTGCATTTGCTTCATCTCTTAAGACATAAACTTAGCAATACCACTTGACTTGAGTGACCAGTGAGAGGGGGGTGTTGCCGTCCTAATACACACCTACAAACGTGGAGAAGTCTCCAACCCACTTGGTGTGTCCTTGGAGGCACAAACCTAAATCCAGACCCACTGTCACCTCAATCTGAATTCCTTCCGTCTAGGCTCACTCCTAGGGAAGCCAAGGGGGGTAGACCCTATTAAACTATGTGAAGGTTTATCAAATTTCTAGGAGTTAATTAAAATGTTGATTAGTGTTACCCAACCCAATGACAATCAATCAATGCAATATGCAATCTTTTAATGACAAACAAACTTTTTTTTTACACACAATTAGACCAGTGCCTAAAGATTATTAAATTCCACTTATTGAACAAATATTCACAAAAAAGATATCTTTAAAAAGAATAAATTTATCCACACAATGATTCTCAAAGTAACTTTACATATAAACAATTACTTCCCAAAGAATTAAAGAATGCTTGAATAATAAATAAAGAATAATGTGAATGACTTGCAGAAAATAAATGGAAACAAAATTCTTGAAAATGAATTGCTGAAATAAAAATTGCAAGTGTTTTAGGTTGCTTTTAGTTAATTTTAAGTTTCTTTTAAACTTATTGGTTTAGATGTGAGGAGTTGCAAACCTAATCTATGTGACTATCCCAAGTCCTTATCCCTTAGCCAAGAGGAAATGCTGGGTGCTCAATAAGAAAGAACAACAAGGTTCTCCCCTAGCCCCACAGGTCAAGTCCAAAGTGCTTGGGCGCTCAATAAGGAGGAGACTTAGTGTCGTGAAACCGTCCTGGCTTCAACCCCTTCTAGCCTCCGCAAGTCACCTTATTTTAGTGGCCAAACAATAACAGAAATGGGTGCCTAATTAAACTATTCACTCAATCCTTTGCCCTTTCTTATTACCCAAGATCCACACACTGGCAAGGGGAGGGAATATGGGGCAAAGGCGGGGTAAATTTTATTAACTTTGCACAAGTGAAATTTTAAGCACAAGCCAACACGATTTTGCAAGGATGGCAGAGCCAAGCACAATGCAAGGTGTGGGCAATCAAATTTTAATTAAAATAAATAACTTAAACATATTAACCACACTAGGGTTTAAGTTAAGAGGGTGTATGCCCTTATACTTCTCTTAGCAAACCCTTGTTTAACCAATAACATGTAGCATAAAAAGATGGAGACTATAGTGGGGGTGTATGCCCTTATACTTCCCACCTAGCTCCTAGCACAATAACCTTGACTTGAAACAAATGATAGCATTTTCCCTTGAAATTGGTATGGTTTCTAATGGTTTAATAAGTAAAAGAATGCTAAACTAGTTAACTGCTTAAGTGAAATATCAACAACATCTTGGTTAGGGTTTCCTCATACCTCTCACTAGGATTTGTCTTTTGTGATGCGCATGGTGAGGGTCAACCACTCTAGCGCTCTGGCTAGAGTGAGCTACAGCTGCATTGTTGGTTATCTCTTGGTGGTGCGCTAGTGGAGGGTAGACACCCTAGCACTCTTGCTAGGGTGTGCTGCATCTATGTTGCTGGGTTATCTTTTTTATGGTTTTCTCTACTGGATAGAGCTTGTTGTTGGTTATTTTGTCTTGGCAAGGATATTCTCTATAAGAAGGTTGTTGGGATTTCTCTCCTTGTGTAGAAGGGTTTCCTGAAATATCCCTGATGCAATGGATCTGGATAGACTTTACTGAAACTGATGTCTCGGTTCTCAGATTTGATACTCTGGGGGTTTCTGGATGCGTTTTAGTCACTTGTTTAACATGCGTGGTGATTTTTCATGCGTGTATCATATAAATAAGTGTTTGAGAAAAATATATGATGCATGCGAAATAAAGGAACCAACACAACTCAATAACATGTATTATGGAAAATAGCAGGAAATACAATGTGCATGTAGGAAATATAGGAACTACTCATCAGCTAGATCTCATAAGAGTTGATCGTTGCTGGAATACAATGCAAAATAACAAGAAATACCCGTATACAGAAGATCGGGAAGAATTGGCAACATGCATGCACAGATCTGCTGGATGCAATCTCGGGTACTCACGACAACTGCTGCAAATGTCTGGAAAGTTCGCCCTGCTAGAAATACTCGTCTGATCTGCCTGGAAACTGTCCCAAATGACGCGCCTTGACCTCACAACTCCTCTTGGTGACTGTCAGACTGAAGATCCACCCTCTATTGATCAAACTGGACCCCGAATGGGATCCCCTGGGGGTTTTCACCCCTCTTATGGACAACTGGTGCGCCCCAGTGATTCCACCGTCGGAATCTGGCGATGTATGGCTCAAACTGAGTGCCCTGGTATGCTCTGTAATGGGTTGTGAGGGTTTCTCTGGATATGACCCGGTAAGCTCTCTGGAACCCTCAATGTGCTTCCCCAAGTGCTGCGCACTTCCTGGTTGCCTGGTGTGCACTAGGAGATTCCTCCATTGGAATCTGATGAATGATAGCTCAAAAGAAACGCCCTGGCTCCCTCTCAACTGGGTCGGAAGGAAATGACAAGATCTGCCCTGGTCTCGTCCAACTACACAAAACTATCTCTAACCCCTGCGCCCTCACTGGCTGCCATGCACCATCTCTGAATTGGGTCTGTATACTCCTGATTTGGCATGGTGAAATACCTGGATGGTATCTCCGATAGGCTAGGGTGTGTCTTCCAACACCGAAACCGATCTGGGTGGTGGTTTCCTTCAAAAATCCACAAAACAGCTAAGAGGTCGACTTCCTCCTCTGGAACCTGTTCTCAACTCAAAATCATAACATAATGAGGAATTAGGTTGAATTCCTCTTGTTATACCTTCCCCGATCTAATTTGCCGTTGACATCACTTAAGCTAGGTGCCTTTCCTCCTAAGTCGAATGTGTGTAATTAATTAAGTCCCCCTTAACACCTTTTTCTTCTATTTCTTCGTTGACTTTGGCTTAAGTGGATTTTCCTATGCTTTTTGGCTTAATTCATCGTTTAGCCATTTATTCACCCTTATTTCTCCATTTATTCCCTGTTTATGCCTGACTATAGTCTATGGGTACAGGTAGACTACTAAGTCACTCCCTGTTGAGGCTATTCTTGGGAATGGGACATCACATTTCCCGGGATGTATATGTTATGCTCGGGGGTGGCATGAGTAGGTGCCTATGGTTGGGTGGCGATGTTGCGACATCGCCTATGGAGAAACGAGCTTACAAAAAAAGTTCAAATTGCTATGGTAAATCTAATGTTAACGTAATTAACGAAAAATTCAACAGTTTTCTGGTTTGTTGTCATTCTAGAATCATAGTATGGTCCTTGGATTTCAGAATTATCTTCCAATCCACTGTAATTTTAAATCGACAAAACAATGTTATGATTTATGAGTGGTTTGGTTTTTTAGTCTTAACTTGCAATTCAAATTCTTGTAACATCACAACCATTCTGCGCTTTGCGTTGCTACAACTCATGTCTCTTCAATTTTGGTTATAACAAAATATAGTTGTTGCGATTCACATTACTGTAACTCAGTTGTTAGATTTCTCTTTGTGCTGCAGCTTCGTTGCTGCAACTCTGCTTGCAACTGCACTTAGTGTGTTTATTTATTTATTCTCTCTAGGTTTAGTCTTTGTGACTTTGGATTGATGTTATTGGATTAATACTGAATGAACAAACACATAATTGTTGCGACAACACAAGACCTTCATTATACTCGAGCAAGTCACCAATAGATCATAGCACAAGTTTCAATTCTCGCAAGTGTGATTTTAATTTCCGCAAGTGTGATTTCAATTCTTGCAAGTGTGATTTTAATTTCCGCAAATGTGATTTCAATTCTTGCAAGTGTCATTTGAATTTCCGCAAGTGATTTCAATTTTTGCAAGTGTAATTTCAATTCCTGCAAGTGTGCTTTAATTTCTGTGGAGCAACTTAGGCCTTAGCATAGCTTGGTGACTTAATTAAGTATTATGAATTTTTGAATTGTGACATTAAAGTGCTACAACGCCATAGAAAAAACAACACTCTTCTTGCATAGATTTTGCACGACAGTTCGCAAGTTCCATACGAGCCTCGAATTGATAATTAAATGTACAACTCTTCATTTGCTTACTAAGTTAATTAGAAAGTAATTGAAAGGTTTGTTACACTGCACAACCCTCTTCACTATGTGGTAACTTGCAAGCCTTGAAATATTGTCTAGAAGAAAGATGGTCAATGAAATTTTTATCAGTCATGGGCATAGGAACCCACGAAGCTTCCACCATCCTCTCTTGCTAGAAAGTCATCGCATTGGCAGTCACCGCATTGGCTGAAATACACTCTGATTGCTCGAGGTATCCCATTGCTTTTGCATCTTTCTATCTAACATGGTCATCTTATTGGCTAACACTTGCACTAAATCAACAAACTTTGTCGGTACTGTTACCCCCTCTTACTTAGTGGTAACTAGAGGAGATCATTTTTCATGATCCACATTGTAGACAGTGGTCCCAAAGATGATGACCAACATTCTCCAAAAACAATAACCCCTTAGATGCTTCTTACTCATCATTGCTCAGCCCATTCACTTGATCAACATACTCATCCGATGATGGTGGTCTAACACACATGAGGTATATTAGCCATTGTTTCATACAAAGTGTTTACATTTAATGTATTCCACCTTCAAATCGTCCACAAATTTCAAAAAATCAATCAAGTGATCCTCCTGATACTGTGTTGTTCCTTGCCAACTTTGGTAAGCGTTTCAGATATTCACATGTAGGGAAGTCACGAGGCTGATTAGGAATTGCAATAAAACTTACCGAGGCATAAACAATTAAAGTAAACCTTATTGGATTCACAACTTCGACCATAAAATTAATCTGAGATGAAAGCAAGGCACAATTGCTCACATTATATTAGCTTGAGATGAAAACAAGGCACAATTGCTCACATTATATTAGCTTGAGATGAAAACAAGGATGAACCCAAAAAAGGTGTCGAAGTTACACTTATTGAAGAACTCGTCGAAATAGTAGAAGTAGTAGGGGAAGAACTTACCAAAGAACTTGATACACTTACTAACTTAGGGGGATTTCCTGGTGGAATTATGTTCTTTTTCTGGAAAAGGTTCTCGGGTTCGCTCAGGCTCAGAACTATGCCTTGTGTATGATTGAATCTTGGGGATTTCCACTTGTTAGCCAGTATGATCCAATCCTACACCTATGAAGTCGCTAGGTAAGAAATAAATAAAAACTCATCAATGTCGTTGAAATATCCGAGGATTGATGATGTCCTCGACAATGGCGCCAATTTGTTATCACCCAAAACCACACCACAAGACAACACTGACTCCAAGACCTACAACAAGAAATATTGAGTAATAACTGATAAGCAATCAACCCTAGGTCACTAGCTAATTGCTTCTCTGTTTGGATTGGTGCTTTTCCAATCACAGGGGGGCATCCCTAGTGTCGTACAAGGGCAAGTGAGCTAAGGAAGAGGGCAAGTGAGCAGCTGAGAGAGTGACGCCTTGGTTGGGTTGATTCTGCAGAGGAGAGGGTCGTACAACAAGCACATCAGCAGCAAGGAGGAGGCAGTACTATAAGTCGTACAACAACATACTGAAGGGGACGTACAGGCCGATTTTCAGAGGGTCGTACAAGCCGAATTGAAGGGCTTGTTCCTCCAAAATTGTCCACCAACTAGGTCCTGCAAAGACAAATAAGCACTCCCTTCAAGGATCTCAAGTCAAAATATCATGATAAGTAAATCAAACCAATAAATGAGCCACCTAAGCATGTGCATAAAAGATTACCCTGTCAAACAAGTAAATGCTCAAAGACATTATGTGACTTGCCAAGCTTGGATATGGGAGGGTTGACGAGGTGTCCTATTGGGTAGATCTTTCCTAGGTCAAGGAGTGTTTCTTAAGTGATCCCTCTGTAATCCATGTAAAGTGGATGAAGTGGTTAAAGATTAAGACTCAATGGGCATGGGGTTCATGACATACAAGGGGTTGTAGTGTCTCCTTCATGGGTGCCTTTGTAGAGGGTGTGTGGCACCTTCATTTGCGATGCGATTTTTTCCAAGCCCATCATTTTTCCATTCTTTGTTTCTTTCATAATTTAAGAACAAGTTGAAGGCCACTGTCTCGCTGTGGTGTTCAGATAGTGACAGTGTCATTCACAAATACCTAGTGGAAATGAGAAGGTTGGCTCTTGATGATACCCCCTTTCTCTCAGCCATGCAACTCAGAGCCATTGCCCTGGGTGACCAGATGATGGTAATGTCATACCACTAGATATCCATGATCATGATAGGCCAACTCGTGATGAGACCTCCTATTCTCCAACTAACCCGTTAAGCATTCATAATCATTATTCTTGTGGGTCCCCCTTTTCTTACAGATAAGCGTTTCATTGCTTTCTTGGGTGATCCTTGGGCGAAGCATCTGGAAGGTTTATAAACAGGCTTTTATCATTTACCCAACAACAATCCCTCCGAGCCTTCAATCCCTTCTTCCCATAGAATGAGGGACAACCCCTGCTTGGGTCAATACACCCTAAAATCCCAAGAGATAAGGAAATGGGGGGGGGGTTTAAGTGATGAAAAGTGTTAAGTATGATTAGGAATGGTACGATGGCTCTTCAGGGGAGTTCCTAGTAGCAAACCCATCCCGAGAAAAGACCACTTACTAGGGCACAATGTCAATCATGAAGGTGAAACAGGGCAAAAGGCATAATGTCCAAGCATATGTCATAAAATCTAAAGCTGTCTAAGATACAACATACTCAAATGCCTCAAATATTGAAATGACACTCACCATAATACCTGACTTGTACCTCATAGAGCAAGGCCCATTGCCTTCCAAAAGGTAGCGGGTGTGGTGGATGCCATCCTGAAAATCCTGACCTGTGTGGTGGTGAGAAGGGTCTTCATCTGTGCAAGTGGACACTGCTGGTCATGTAATCTCTCGACACTCCATATCTGCAACCTGAGGGCCTCGAGACATAATCTCCTTAGCTATCCCACAAAATGGGGATAACAGACGAGATATTTCATGTTTTATGCATGTTATCCCCGATATCTAGGGATAACTAGGAGATCATGTCTCGAGGCCCACATGGTCCTAGACATGGAGTACCGAGAGCAGGAGCGACCTGAGCATGGTCCTGGAGGACCCATCTTCTTCTTCTCAGCCAGTCTTGTCCTG
>ML776802.1:768706-780455 GCA_009831015.1 Picea engelmannii
TGGGGAGGACTTTCTGTATTGGTTTGAGTTATCTCTTGAATATTGTATAAGCTATTTATGATAAGGAAGTTTTTGCTGGGTTTTCTTCCCCTAGAGGGTTTCCCAGGATAAATGCTGTGTCTCTTGTGAATGTGTATTTCTCAATGATCTTGTTCTTATTATGCTCTTATCTAATGAAATGCAAATAACTATAATATTGGCATAAACATTAACATATACTTCTAATGAAGGTCAGCTTGGCTCCTCATGTTTAAGATTGTGTCTCTAGGTTAAAGTCACTATATATCTGCATTTAATGCAATTATAAGCAAAGATAAAATTTTCTCAAATGAAGGTAAAGGTGAAGAGTAAATGAAAAACACCAAAGGTTATGAAGTATTATATTGTTTTTTATTTCTTTGATTCCTGTTATCCCCCACTTTTAGGGATAACTAAGGAGATTATGTCTCGAGGCCCACAGGTCCTAGACATGGAGTACTGAGAGCTAGATCGACTTGAGCATGGCCCCGGAGGGCCCATCTTTTCTTCCTTTTAGCACCTCCACTTTGTCAGCAGCAACAACATCCATCACCCTGGCTTGGTCTTGTATCAGAGATGGTTCTTGCTCCATGACGTAATGAGTCTGGGTATCATGGTATGTGTCACTCTGATCCTCAAAACCTTTGAATATGTTCACCTAGTTCTTTTTGTTTCTAAAGGGTGCTTGGATCTTATACTTATCCACTTGACCATGTCTGGGGGGAATGACAGGATGCCCTAGTAAGCACGTGCCCATAGGTTTTGAGTTGCCACTGGGGGGATTTCTGAAAATCCATCGTCCGCTCCCGTCATATTTACCACTTTTCATCTTACTTTCCGCTCATCCATCCCATTACATTGGTCCGGGCATTGGGTTGGTCAATCATTTAAGGGTTGCACCTTGCCTTGTGGGAAGAAGGGGCTAAAGGCCCAGAAGGTAAAAGCAACTGGAAAAAGATAAAAGCCTAAAAAAAAAACCTCGAGATGCTTCGCCTAGGGATCCCCGAGAAAGCAGTAAAAGGCTTCTCAGCAAGAAACAAGAGGGACCCATAAAAATTATAAAACAAGACCTAGTTAGAGGATAGGGGGTCTCATCACGAGCCAGCCTATTAGGTCCATGGGCACCTAGCGGTATGACACTACTAGCAGCTAGTTACCACGCCAGGGTAGTGGCTCTTCGTTGCATGGCCAAGAGAAAGGGGGTCTCATCACGAGCCAACCTTCTCATCTCCTTGAAAGTGCTTGTGGGTAACATTGCCACCATTGGTCACCACGCTAGGACAGTGTTCCCTGATTAGCTTCTTGAAGAAAAAACAATAAAGAATAAAGAATAAAAGGCATGAATGGGCTTGGAAACATTTGCATCCAGGACAGGTGCAACATGCCTTCTACAAAGGCACCCACAGGTAGGCCCTGCATTTCCCTGCTTTCACTGCACCCCTTGTCAGGACATCCCTTATCCACCTCACCCATTTACATGACTTGGATTTAATCTCTTCCGGAAACATCCCTTTTCCAGTGGACACTAGCCCAATAGGACACCCTGTCACTTCCTCCAAACTTGCCTTGCAGATTTGTATAATGTCTTTGAGCACTTGACTGGGTAAAGGGGGTTTTATGCACATGTTTAATAAAATTGATGATTGGATGTGATTGACATTGCTATGATCCCTGTGACTTATGAGCCATGGAGGGCGTATCTGTTGATGTGCAGGATTATACCCGACGGATAGGTACCATATTGGACAGGTACACATGGGGAGATGATTAGTTCGGACCTCCATGGGGCTGAAGAGCGCACCAGATGGATGCTGAGACCCCAACAGGGGGCAGAGACAGGACGGAGGGGTTTGCACCAGAGAAGAGGAGGACATTCCACAGAGGCACCCTGGCAGAGACTTACCTAGGGGGGTTGTGCCCTCTCCATTGGAACATTGGCCTTGGAAAGCCCATGACGTCACCCAACATGCCCATGACGTCATCCAACATTATGAACGTTTTGGGGAGACAGTTATGGCAGTATGGCACGTCTGGCAGCTTGGAGAGGCCTAAGGAGGGTCAACGTTTTGCTCCAGGAAGCCTATGCTGCCCTAAAAAAGGGCTAATGTCACCCTAGAAAGGGCATGACGTCTTGCTTTTGCTTGATTAGGGTTTAATTTATGACATTTAATGTAAAAACAATATTCTTTGGTATTTTGGCCTTGTCGGCCTTTTGGTGACTTAAATTCTAATAAGGTCATTGCTATTGTATAAATAAGGGAGCAAAACTCTCTTATTAGGACCATCTTTCACTCACCACTTGGTGAGGTCTGAAATTTTCGGCCCTCTAAGGGTTATTGGCTGAAATTGTGGCGCACTTGTTGAAGGAAGCTTCTTTTTGGTGATTTTTGGCATTTATCTTGGTGGAAGGTTTACAACTAAGGTTTGGCTATTGTAATTCTTGGTTAATGTAAGTGAATTTCTGCAACACTTCTTGATTGAATGGTTATGGTACTATTTACTTGCATTGGTTATTATAATTTGCTGAATTAAAACCCTAGGTGACAAGCACATGCTAAGGTCCTTGTCTTTGATTTTGAGCTTCCTCTAGGTCAAACCCTAGAGTCTAAGGGTTGGTTAAATACTACAAGTTTAAGTCTGTCATCTCATTTTTTCAACTTTCCCTTGAGATTTTGCCAGTTGTATACTAGATCTTTGTCAATCCCTTCCAAGGATTCAGATTATGAAAACGTCCTAGGTAGCCAACTTGCAGACCTTTTGAGTCCATGTTCTGAACCTTTGACTTTTCACGATCCCTTCCTGAAGTGGATTGAGCCTTTTCCTCAGAGATTGACTGGGCATGATTTTATCCCTCCCACCTGCCTCCATGAGTTAGACTTTATGATTTCCGACGATACTATACATTCTCTAACCCATGTTATTTTTGTGCTTAACTTGTCATTGTTTTGGTCTATGATGAAGCACAAACGCAGGTATTGTGGGACATTGCTGGATTGGTTTCACTGGTTGTTTGACTACACCTAATATCCAACCAGCCGGTAAGTACAGGTAAGTAGGCATTTGCATTCATTGTATATACCATTTGCATTTCATACTAGAGTAGTTTGCTTTCACACTTGTACATATGATTGCTTTTGTTTCAGTTATATATATATATATATATATATATATATATATATATATATATATGAGTTGGGGGTGATATCACCACCCCAAATGATTATTGATAGTTGCTATTGAGATCAAGCAGGTTACCGGTTATGCCAAAGATGATGAGGTTCTCATGCGCTCTATGGTGAGCACATGTTCTTGAGTTGGAGCTAGATGTTATCCCCCACTTTTAGGGATAACTAAGGAGATTTTGTCTCGAGGTCCACAGGTCCTAAACATGGAGTACCAAGAGCTAGATCGACTTGAGCATGGTCCTGGAGGGCCCATCTTTTCTTCCTTTCAGCGCGTCCACTTTGTCAGCAGTAGCAACGTCCATCACCCCGACTTGGTCCTGTATCAGAGATGGTTCTTGCTCCATGAGGTAATGAGTCCGGGTATCATGTTATGTGTCACTTTGATCCTCAAAACCTTTGAATATGTGCATCTAGTCCAACCATAGGAACACTAATCCATTTTCAGATTTCATTTCCAGCTTTAATCTATTGATTTTCCAAGTTTATTATCCTTTAATCTTGTTATCCTAATCATTTCTAAGTTCAAATTTTTACTCAGAAATTTTCTGGTTCATATACTAACAAGCGCTAACTTGTTCGAAGCTTGTTTTTTAGCATTTTCCAGCATAGATAGCTTACTGTTTTGTGCAGATTTTCGCTAGGTTAAGGGAAGGTGCTGCCTGTTTTTTCCCATAAAAGAGCTCAAAGAAGCATCCAACAGTTGTGGTTGAAAACCCCCTTCATTCTTCTCTCTTCCTAAAGCATTGTAAGCAGCCCAAGAGAGTCTCTTGGGCCTGCATTCTTCATCTATTTTTCTACTTGTAAATTTGTATAATATTTCAAGAATTTTAGGTGCCCACACCTTGCATGTGAGTGGCCTTACCACCCTTGCAATACCGTGCTGGCTAGAGTAGATTAAATTTTTTGATTTTTGCATAAGTTGTTTGCCTACCTTGGCCGCAAAACCGGTAGACTTGTCCTCCACATTGTGCTAAAGTTGTGAGGCTTTAAAACTTGTTTTAATTTTTCCCACCTTCGTCCTTAAGGCAAAGTTGTGTGGCTAGATAGTTTATTTCCTCCTTTCTAAGTTATTTATTTTATTGTTTCACCCACACCTTGCATGTGAGTGGCTTTGCCACCTTTGCAATATTGTGCTGGCTAGTAGTTGAAACTTCAATTTCTTGCAAGTAAGTAAACATTGCCCCGTACGACGTATTCCCTCCCTTCGCCACTTTGTGGAACTTGGGGATGTAAATGTGTTGAACTTGCACATAATAGATCTAGCTAGAAAATACCACACACATTTGCAGAGAGAAATTGAGAAAGAAGAAGCAAGAGAGAAAGAATGGAAGAATTCTCATTAACCGTAATGAATAATGAATAATTTACACGATATACTCTGTATAACTCAATGAATGCGCACTGGAGGAGAACCAATGCGCCATAGTGGTGGTCTAGAGTGATCTGGACACACACCAACAATTACGGGAGTGAACTGCCACCTAGTCTAGTCTCTCAGGCAGTTACGGGAGTGAACTGCCACCTAGCTAAGTTAATTAGTCAACCAATCTTCAGTTAACTGCCTGAATATAGTGTAGTGAGGAGTAGATCAAGGAATCAAGGGTAATGTGCCAGTCTGGTGATGATCCCAAGGCAAGTGCGCATTAGCATGGTGATGATCCCAATGTTGCATGGTGATAAAACCAATGCAACATCTAGACTCAACTCAACTAGTCAAACTGAAGAGAATATTCTCCAGCTGGAATGTTCTCTCCTAAAAAATAGGAGACTGGATAAATGACTAATAATGACTAATAAACAAGGAAAAACCTTAAGAAAAAGAAATCCTAGGTGTGTGTGAAGTAACTCCAACAGGGGACAAGAAAGGGCAAAGGATCGTGGGCTAGCATAATTAGGCACTCAATTTTTTTATTGTTTAACCACTAAAAAGGGGTGACTGTGGAGGCTACTTGGGGTTGAAGCTGTGGGGGGTTTTGTGGCACGAAGTGTCCTCCTTGTTGAGCGCCCAACATCTTGGATTTGACCTGTGGAGCTATGGAGTACCTTGTTGTGCTCTTCTTGAGCGTCCAACACTTCCTCTTGGTTGAAGGATAAGCGAACCTGGGGTAGTCATATAGTTTAGGATTCTTGCAATTCACATCTAATTACCCTAAGTTAAAGAGAGACCTTAAGATTTGTTAAAAGCAACCAAGTTACACTGCAAAACATTTACTTTTCAGTTCTTGCAATTTCCATTTCCTACAATTTACTTTCAAACACGAACATTTCATTCATTTTGTTTCTAGCAAGTTCTTTACATGTGGATATTTTCTTGTCGAAGCATTCTTTCACTTATTATTTCAAGCATTCTTTATTCTTTGGGTAAAGTAATCTTTATTGTTTAAATCATTGTGTAGATATTCCATACATTATTTCAAGTTGTAGAAATATTATTCAATGTACATAGCTCAATAAGTGGATTTTAATCTTTAGGTACTGGTCAAGTTGATATCTTGTAAAGGAAAGGATTTGCTTATCATTAAAATAATTGCATTGTGCATTGTTTTCCTGTCATTGGGTTGGGTCTCCTTAATCCACAAATTATTTAACTCCTAGAACACAAATAAACCTTTCACATAGTTTAATAGGGTCTACCCCCCTTGGCTTCCCTAGGAGTGGGCCTAGACGAAAGGAGTCTAGATTGATGTGACAGTGGGTCTAGACTTAGGTTTTTACCTCCAAGGACACACCAAGTGGGTTGGAGACTTCTCCGCGTTTGTAGGTGTGTATTAGGCGGCGACATCTTTTGGCGCCGTTGCCGGGGATGAGTCTGTTATCCTTGGTTAATTGACAAATTTAATTAATTCTTTAAATACTAAGTAATAAACATATCCCTTAATTTATCATAGCTTAAAATTTACCATTAGATATTGCTTAATCTCCAAGTGGCGACTCCACTTATTGAATCTTTGAGGTATTCTACCAAGAGCAACCCTCAAGGTTCGATTGATTCCCTCCCTGAACCTGAAAAGGTTTATAGGAGGAGATTAAACAAACTAGCTTTTCGTAGACTCCTTGAAAGTCTTGGAGAAGAAGCAATCTCTGATATACATATGTTATTTGTGCCTAATAATCGTACAGTACCTATGGATGACCTATATAAGCCTTGTGATTTTTCCAATATTCAAGGTTATCCTCATCCTATTTCTAACAAAGCTCTTGAGAAATTGCCTTCTTTTTATGGGGAAAATGCTATTAGTGGCAAGAATCACATCAGAAACTTCAACTTGTTCATCAATAAGTGGTGTAATGCGCACGATTATGAAGATGTTGTTGCCGTCCTTATACACACTTGCAAACGTGAGCTAAGTCCGGCTCACTTAGTGTGTCCTTGGAGGCACAATGCCTAGGTTCACAGCCCACGCTGTCACTTTGACCGAAACCTCTTCCGTTTAGGCTCACTCCTAGGGAAGCCAAGGTGGGTAGTCCCTAGATTCTAGATTAGTTTTAGAGTTAAGTTCTAGGAGTTGATTTTAGTTTGTTAAGGTTTGGGGGGGATTCTAGATCAATGGATGAGTTAGACTTTATGGTCTACCACCAAGCACAAGATGAGATCCCAAGGCTAGGACACACCATTTGGGGTTTAGATCATAGATCTAGGGTGTAGATTGGTGTAGGAAATGTTGGGATCACACAAAAGAGTAGTGGGAGGTCTATGGGATTCGTGCCAAGGGAGAAAAAAGGAGCCCAACCATCAAAAACGAATTTTCCTAGGAGATCCACAAGAGGGGGGGGTAACTTTCCTTGGAGGGCGCACCATTTGGGGGGAGAGGAGAGGAATGGAGAGGAATTAATGAGGGAAGGGGAGTGGAGAGGCATTGGGATGAAGCAAAGAGGTAGTGGGAGGCTAGGAAAAGCGTGCCAAGTGATAGCATAAGTCTCCCATTGATTTTTTTTTATCATTTTTTACTTTTTGGAGACTTTCTAGAAGGAAGGCACACCATTCTAGGAAAAGTGACGTTTTTGCTTTATGGCTAGGTGGGGGGGTGATGTGAGGGTTGGAAAAGGTTAGGAAAAATCCCTCTCACCTTTATCCATCTTTACATCATCCTTTTAACTCATTTTTAAAAATTACACTTTTGCCATGTTTGGACTTTAGCAATTAAAATTACTGTTTTTGACTGACTGACACTCTAGCTAGACAAACCCATAGCAAAAGTTGTCCGACCGAGCTGAAACTTGGTCCAAGGGTGTAGAAGGTGCTATTCCATTTCTTTTGAGCACAAATACCCCTATCAAAAATCCAAGAACCTAGTTTTAACAATTTTTGCTCAAAAATAATTAATTAATTAAATAATTAAACCTCCAAACTTAGGGAAAATTAATTAAAAATTAATTAATTAAAAAAAACTATACTAGACTGGACGAAATTCCGCGAAACTTTCTAAGATGTCTTGCATGGTCATTTACAATGATTCCCTACAATAGTTACCAAAAGATAAGCCCACTAGAACGCCGTTCACCACTTTGGAAGAATTATTGCAAGTGTGAGGGAAAAACTCAAGGGAAATCAATAAGACTGAAAAGCCCAATTGATAACTTGAGGATAAAAAAACCTCGATGAAAGGAACTCTCCCAGTGAACCGATCCCAAGGTAACTGACCTAGACATGACTCATGCAAACCTATTACATTATTGACCCACGCAGGGGTGCAGAAATTCCAGTTACAAAAAGAAGTGCTGGGGTTAAACAATGCCCTGTAGAACCAAAAGTCTTGAACAAATTTGCATCTGATGATGCATCTCTTCATGGCACATGGAGTTGACCACCTATGTTGGAGAGGGTCAACAAATGGCTGCACAGGGGGACATGTGTTCGATCTTCTCACTCGAGACGAAGAGCATACGAGAATCCAACACCTACAACAGAGTGCTCACCAATAACCAACATAAGAATACATATATACATGATTAAATAAATGAATGCTATATACAACATCTACATAATGAAATGACTAACGTACAACATTATAATTTTACAAAATGAAATCTATGGTACCGAAAAACGAATTTCTAAGTACATATTGACATAATAAATTGAAATAATACAAAATTAAAATACAAAGAAGGGTTAGAGATACATTACAACCACCCATGCAATGGATGAAATGATGCCACAAGTGTCTGAAACATCCTTGTCCAGGATGACTCACATAAGACCCCTTCCCAAATTTTATCAACTTGGAACTTTTTGTGCGGAAGAACCAGCCAGACTTAATGCTCCTTCCTTCCTTCAACCAAACACTGGAATATGACAAGCCGTGTAAACTCTGAATACTTTGCTGCTCATGACTATCAAGGTGGGAGGCCAACCAATACTCATAATGATATGACATCGTTAAACTGAAGTTGCCTTCCATTTCCACATAATTTTGCATTAACTCATCTTCTGGTTGAGAGGTTGAAAAAGAACATACGACAGGAACCATCATACTGTTTTCTTCAAGATTTTCAAAGTTACCCTTCAAAAAGATTGATTCCTCGGGAGGAGGGTGGGGACTTGAATCATCTAGATATTCAACATTTTCAAACTCAAGTTTCTTTATTTCCTCAAGATGAATGATTGGCTCATCCATGGATTCATTCGGAATTTCCCAATGAACTTCCTTATCTTTTTCACTATCAAGCTCAAGTTCAAGGGGGTCCAGATATTCAACACAAGTTTCATCTTCTGCAAGGCGAGCCTCCATGATATCTAGTTGTAAGTTCATGGCTTCAAACTGTTTGTTATGGGCAATCTGTATGGCCTCACACTGTTTTGCATGGGCAATCTGCATGTTCAAAATTATTTCTTTAAGCTCCTTAATGGGATCTGGTGGAGTATCTTCCTCCATGTTTGAACTGATTGTGTCCATATCTTGAAGGTTCTTTCCCTTCCATCTTTCCATAAAATCATCAACCAATTCATGTGGAAACATGCTAGCTTCATCCAAAAACCTTTTCAAGTTCAGGGATGCAGAGAACAAGCTGTGAGTTCCTTCTCGAAGAATACTTTGTCAAATTATTTTAAAGTGGAGTTGCCAGATGACCCAACTTATCTCGGACAATTAAGAGCATCAAACAAAGCAAAAACAAGAAGGAAAACATAAGTTAATTTATTATGTTTGGAACAAGCATTGGAAATCAATGAGTGCTTCTTCTCCAAGAATTTCAAGCAGCCCACAAGGATTGCTCCTTGCAGTACACTTGACAAATTTGTTCAATAGAGTCGCCACTTGGAAAAGAAGCAAACAAAAACAACAAATGCAAGTTCAAAGAATTTTTAGTTCTTAAAAAAAAATTAGTCGTTTTGACCAAGGATAAATGACTTATCCCCGGTAACGGTGCCAAAGATGTTGCCGTCCTTATACACACTTGCAAACATGAGCTAAGTCCGGCTCACTTAGTGTGTCCTTGGAGGCACAATGCCTAGGTTCACAGCCCACGCTGTCACTTTGACCGGAACCTCTTCCGTCTAGGGTCACTCCTAGGGAAGCCAAGGGGGGTAGTCCCTAGTTTCTAGATTAGTTTTAGAGTTAAGTTCTAGGAGTTGATTTTAGTTTGTTAAGGTTTGGGGGGGATTCTAACCTAAGATGCTAAGGCAACAATGCAAGATGCAAGGTTAGTATGTTAAACAAACCTTTTCCTAGGGCAACTAAGACTAGTGCCTAAGATTGGGCAAGGGGTCAACTAAAGTTAAAGGGCGATTCGTTACAAATATGATTACAAGATATACAAAAGAATAACTAAATCAAATATTGAGTACAAGATTTACAAGTAAAGAATACTAAGATACAACAAACAAGCTAACCACTTTAATTATTTGTGTGCAGGATATAAGGAGATCAAAGCATCACATCACATTTATGAGATTATCATCAACACGTCATCATCATCAACACATCTACAAAGACGACTTAGATATTTTAAGCACAAGTATTATGAAGATGACCCACTCTTAGTTATTCAACCCACAAAATGTTTTATATGATTAAGCCCAAGGTTAGATCATTAAAGGTTTCTTAAGATTTTTAGATTTTAGTTACCTTTATTAAGTTTTCACCAAAGCCTCCTCTTCCTATTGCCAAATGGCTGCTGGATGCTCAAGATAGTGTAGCAATGAGGCTAACCCTAGCTGTCACAGTCAACCCAAAGCATTGAGTTTTTACGGAAATGACACTCCTTCGTGCCACGAGACCGTCCCCGGCCTATCACCGTCCGTTTCCGTCCTCAATACCCGTTTTAGATGGTGGAGATGGTGGTCTAAGGTACCTTAAAGAGTCTATTAAGTTGATATATGAATTAGGTAGACTTTTAGGAGTGTTTTAGAGTGTTTTAAAGATTTTATGACACTTTTAAATGTGATTTAGTTTTAGTGCTATGGCCGAAACTTACTTCAGCTTAAATGTGTTGCTTAAGCTTGTGAAATGAAAGGCATTAACACATATAAGCAATGTGAGAGCAAATTACTTAGTGCACCAATATGTAGCTTGCAAAGTAAAGAAGAAACCAGAAGGGCAAGAACAACTTGCCAACAAGATGAAAAGAGATGAACACACTTATCTTATGTTGATTTAGAACATTGAGAAACAAGATTTAAGTGTTTGCCTATACTATCAACTTAACCATGAAGTTACTTCCAATATGTGGCAAGTGGCTTTAATAGATCATAACATGAAAGAAAATACACCATTCACTTATTGAAGCACTTAAGCATTCAGGGTTTTAGATCTAAGCATCTAAGATAAAGATTAAACTTTGAAGAACTTTAAGCATGCAAATAGATCTAGCTAAGTTGATTATGCCCAATAGGCTTAAGCTAGAGATTGATTATGTGTGAGATCTAGATCTAGAATATATCAAAACATCAAGCACTTAGATCAATAACACAAATTAAACCCTAACCTTACCTTTGGGGTATTCCTCTCCTAATAGGTAGGCAATTATTAGACTTAGAGAATGCTTGAAAGAGAAAAGGAAAGAAGAAAGACGAAGAAGAAAGAGAGAGAGGCAAGCAAGAGAAAGAAGAAAGAGAGGCAAGCAAGCAAGGGAAGCAAGAAACTCATTAACCCCACGTCCTAGCTTAGGAAAGTGATTTTGAGATGAAAACTCTAAGCTAGATCTAGATCCAAGCTCACACGTGGGAGGTAGGCCGTACCAATCCTTCTCCCAAGCTATAAGCTACTAAAATCAGTAAGAAATGAAGGAGAATAAGCACAAGAAGCTAGAGAAAGAGAAAGAAGGTTGAAAAATAGCTACCAATCCCTTTGGGGGGTCTTTGAGTGTTGTGTGGATGCTTTTGGGTAGCCAAAACCCCTCTCAACCAGATCTGAACCTGCAAAAACCAGCAAGGTATCCTTGCTGGAAATGCTACACACAACCAAAAAAGTGAAGAAAAACTTTTGCCTTTTTAGGGAAATTTTTTTTCTTAAGAAAAGTTGATAAATTTTGATATAAATGACCTATCTTGCTAAGTTAAACTAGCTGAAATATATGTGAAAGTGAACAACAAATAGAAGAAGAGTAAA
>ML776802.1:818788-831388 GCA_009831015.1 Picea engelmannii
ACGTCTCCCTTGGACTAGCCCTCCTAAATAGAAAGAGCCCCCCATCGAGGTGACAGTGGGTGGGGAAGCTCCTGTTACGCCGGTTTTAAGCCTTGACTCAAGCTGCCTAAACCCTTCCTACAAACCGTGCGATAACAGGCCTTATACAGGATAGCGCATGACAACATTAGTAGACGGTGGGGCAACCCATAACTTCATTGATGCATCCTTAGTAGCCCAGAGGGGGTTACACACTGAGGAGTTTGAGGGGTTTACAGTGGCCGTGGTAGATGGGTATACCATGACCTTCTTGGATATGATTCCCAACCTAAAGGTCAAACTAGGCAACTACACCATGATAGATACTTTCTATGTGGTTGATCTATCAGATACAAATGTAGTACTAGGTGTGCAGTGGCCATATTCGTTTGGAGAGATTGGATTCAACTACCAGATGTTGACCATGAGTTTTAGGGACACTAATGGGTCAAGGGTAGTATTGAGGGGTATGTCAACAGGAGCACCTCGGGCAGTATCAACAAAGAGGATGGAAAGGATCTTCTGACATGGGGATGTAGCGTATGTGACAGTGTCTGATTACCACCAGGAGAGATTCAGAGGGAAAAGAGCATTATCATCCACACATCAAGGAGCTTTTGAGTCAGTATGAGCCAGTGTTTGGACCGATACCATTAGGGAGGCCACCAGATAGAGGTTTTGAGGACACTATTGATCTAGATGTGGGGGCTACACCTGTGATCACCACGCCTTATAGATGTTGAAATTTTGGTATGCTCGTTTAACCATAGACAATGTCACATCATTGTCACCCAATCATAGGCATTCACATATGTTGCCCCCAAGCACACTAACCTTTACTTAGAATAATTTCGGCAAGCCTACTCCAGAACCAACAGATAAACCCTTGTTGCTAACTGCAGCAACAACTCAAGACAAGTAGAGCGCTCTTTCTCCAAGGGTAGTGCACAAGAGAGAGAGAGTCTCCATATCCATAGAACAAGTACCATACACAACTGCAGCAACTGCAACTACACTACTCTCTCTCAAACTTGCGCCATACTTAGCAAGAATATCACCAAGAAAATCAACAAGAGAGAGACCAAGACCAAGAGATGTCCATACGCCCTTATTCCTCCTTGCAACGACAACTGCAGCTCTCCACAAGACTTGCGCACTAACTGGGTGGACAAATGAGCTAAAACGTCCTCTATTTATATTAATCCATCGAGTGAATTTTCTAGCTGAGCCGACTTGACTTTCTGGTAATTATATTTTCTGTTTATCTTTTTCATGTGAAGCCGACTTGTATTTCTGGAAGATAATATTCTAATATTATTATTCTGTTAGGCTGACTTGTCTTCTAGGGTTTCCACACATCTGTTTAATGGTTCACTTGCTTTCAAAATATTCTATTCTAAGTCATAGGTTACATGTGGAGGTTAATACCTTCCGTAGCTACCAAAACATCAACAATAGACACCCCAAAAGATTCAAGAATGAGATTGAGAAAGCAATCAAGGAATTGCTTGTGATGGGGCATATCAGGCCCACCACGAGTCCTTTTTCTCCTTTAGTTGTACTGGTATTGAAGAAGGATGGCACATTTAGGATGTGCATAGATTACAGGGCTATGAATAAGAAGACTATCAAGAACAGGTACCCCATCCGCGTATAGATGAGCTACATGGGGCGGTCTTCTTCACCAAAATAGATCTTTGGTCAGGATACCATCAGATTAACATCAGGGAGCAAGACATAGAGAAGACAACCTTCCAATGCCTTTTTGGGCACTTTGAGTTTCTGGTCATGCTGTTTGGGTTGACCAATGCACCAACCACATTCCAGTGTTGCATGAATCACATTTTCAGAGGACAACTAAGGAAGTACCTTTCGGTATTTTTTGACGACATCTTGATATACAACATGATGTGGGCTGAGCATTTGGTGCACTTGGAGGAGGTCTTGGGCATTATGCAGGCACAGTCATTATATGCCAAGGAGTTCAAGTGTGAGTTTGGGATGAGAGAACTATTGTACTTGGGGCATATTATCAGTGAGCATGGAGTACAAGTTCATCAGGAGAAGATCAAGGCCATTCTGGATTGGCCAACACCCAAGAACCTCACAGAGTTGAAGGGATTCTTTGGGTTATACAATTACTATAGGCGATTCGTTAGGGTTTTTTCACAGTTGGGGGCACCACTTACCGATCTGACCAAGAAGGGTGCTTTTCAGTGGACCGATGAGTCACAACGCACTTTTGAGAGAATGGAGGTTATGAGCACATGCCATGTTCTAGCCCTTCTGGATTTTTCACGGTCGTTTGTCCTAGACTGCGATGCTTCAGGGGTAGGGATTGGCACAATTTTGATGCAGGGTGGCCACCCCATTGTTTTTGAGAGCAGGAAGCTTAGTGAGCCGGAGAGGCTCTACTCTATATACGGCAAGGAAATGCTAGGAATCATGCACGCCTTAACCAAATTCAGGCAGTATCTAGTGGGCAATAGGTTTGTGGTAAAGAGTGATCACAACAGTATAAAGTATTTCCTGGATCAGAAAGACCTTAAGGGGAGACAACATAAATGGGTCTCAAAGATTCAAGCCTTTGACTTTGACATTGAGTATGTTAAAGGAAAGAGGAATGTCGTAGCAGATGCCTTATCCCGGAGGCCAGTGGGTTGTTCGATGATGGATATTTGCATAGATTGTAAGGCACATTTGCTAGTGGAGTACTCCAAAAACGAGTTTTCTTGCGAGGTAATGGATGGACAAGTGGCGGATGATAGATACCTGGTACTAGATGACGTCATTTTCTACAAGGACCAGATATACTTGGTTCCAAAATCTACCTTGAAAGGAAAGGTTCTAAAGGCCTGTCACGACTCACCTACAGCCAAACATCAGGGGGTCTTCAAAACGTACAAGTAGATCAGGGAGAGATTCTCATGGAAGGGTCTCAAGGATGATGTACTGAGACACATTCGAGAGTGCACGACTTGTCAGCAGAACAAGTCTGAGCAAACACACCCTGCAGGGTTACTTCAACCTCGTAATGTCCCCACTTTGGGACATCATCATAGTGTAGAGATTTATGATGACTAGAGTAGCCAGATGGATGTTATAGCGAGTACAGGGGTATTTGAGAGGCATTGTGGGGTCCAACTTGCATTGATCATCATATTCCATCATTATGAGCCATTCCGCACAGGTTGGCTTTGGTTTTGTTGCATTTCGACGGTTTCCATGATTTTGACTATTTCGATGGTTTCCATGTTAATTGAAATCACTGAAGAGGTCATTTTGGGCACATTACTTGGAGGAACCTCTCAGTGTAATAGCTCATTGGAATCGGGAGGAGCTACACTACAGGATGGGATGGCTAGAAGTGACTTTCAGTGGCCAGGGAAGCCACAAGGAGAGATAAGGAACTTTTCAGAGCTAAAAAGGTTAATTAATTAATTAAAGTTATTTAATTAATTAATTAAACATTAATAAAATGAAAGTCACTTTGGAGGGACAAGGTGAGCCAAAAAGTATAAAAGGAAGGCAAGGGCCTCTACTCTATTCATTCACGTATGTTTATCTTTTGATATCTGGCTTTTAGCTAGTGAGCCCAGCATTGGGGGTTTTGACATAACAAACCCTAGAGGACGATTCAGTGGTGAAAGATTCCACCTAGCTTGTCCCAAGCTTGGTCTCAGAGATGCAATACTCTCCCACACCATTCTAGTTCCAGATCTACTCAGTTGCAGGGGGATTCTACATCAGTTTCCTGTGCAGATAGAGAGAGGGCGCACCAGTTGAGGGTTTCCAGCAAGAGGGGCGCACCATCCTTGGATAGAGATTTGTTGTAGGAGATTGGCAGGGTTTTTGGAGATTCCATCACTTGGGTTCTTCTTGCAGGGTCTTCACCATCATTCCTAGTGCTTTTTGAGAGAGTTTCATGGTTCAGATTATTTCTTAGAGTAGTGGGACAAATTGAAGAGAAGGAGGGCGTTTCTGAGATTCAGATCTAGTCAGTTTGGAGGAGTTACACTTCAGATCTGGCGCTGAGACTTCACCTAGTGACTTGCAGTGTCCCGATCTATATTTCTGGAGAGTTTCAAAGCATTTGGAGGCCTCCTTCAGCAGGGTCGAATTATCTAGGGCTTCAGTGATCCAGTGGGGCACACCATTCAGTGGAGGATTTCAGATCTCCAGGGTTTGAGAGTGGATTCAGAGATTTGGACACCTGGGTTGTCCTTACAGTTGGCCGATCTATCAGTTGGCATCTTCCTTGGGGTGATTGGACATATTTGACAGCAGGGCCGAAATATTGAGGAGCTTCAGCACTACAGCAGGGCGTGGCATCTTCCAGCTTGAGTGGTTTGGCACTTGGCATTGGTTTTCATCTCTTATCCAACCTTTGGAGGCTTATTTTGTATTGTCGGGAGCATTTTGTAGCAGCTCTATTGTCTATCTTCTTGGCCATCTGTTGAGCATTCCAGATCGACATCTTCATTGTAGCAGGTTCTTCTATCTCATGAATAAAAGAAGATTTGAGATGTTTTGGTTTGTCTATCATATTGCATATGGTTGAGGTATGTTCCGTGGTTGTCTATTCTTGTTATTTGTTGCATACACACATATAAACACATCAATGAACCCTAAGGCCGAAATCAAGAGGCCATTCAACAAGAAAACCCATCTAAACAAGTAGGACAACAAAATGTTTGACAAAATACCTCACTCAGAAAAAGTTTTAAAAAGACACCAAAACAGTGATGATCCTTGCATAATGGCTTTGGATCATTATAGTGAAATTAGAGCTTAAATCCTGCAAACCTGAGGGGTCTTTATGGATAGTTGGAAGGAAATGGATAGGATAGCCATTGAGATGACACGCTTGGAGATAATGTATTTCAGCCTTAGCGATGAACATAGGGCTCTCATAACCTTTCTTCAGCATGTAGCCTTTAGAAAGCCCAATTGGAGCGAAGAGGATATTTTAGAGCGGATCATCATAGTAGATAAAAAGAAAAAAGAAGCAGCTAGATGGTGGGAAGAACAGAGAAACCCCACACCCATTAGGAGCACACAACCTTTCCACAGTTGCAAGGGGCCGTGGGAACCAGATCATAGGTGTAGGGATAAGGATCAGGAGCGCATTATTGAGGCATGTCATGACAGTGATGATGAGGTGTGTGAGGATGGAGCGATAGATGTGGATTCAGAGCAGTCGGATGATGACAGTGACTCTTGCACAGAGGCTAGTGATAGTGACTCTACCTCAGAGGATAGTGATGATGACTCTTGCACAGAGGCTAGTGATGCTTGCACGCTTGAGGAGGATGATGACCCTTGTGTAGTGGATAGGCAGCTGGATGGACAACATGATAGCCCCTGTGTCTCAGCAGACACGTCACATACCATTGATGACCTTACGCCTCAGCAGATTGGTGACACTAGTGAGGAGTCACACGTGTTAGCACCTAGAGATGAAGAGCTTCCTATGGGGGCCGTGACACATCTGTCACCTGTTCAGACACCCATGATAGCCACGTCACATGAGGAGATCAGTGGCACGTTAGGTATGATGGATGAGCCTAGTGTGAGGGATGCACACCATGGACAGGTAGACCCACAGATCTAGGAGGAGGTACAGGACGTATCGACAGTTGACCTCACACATATAGGTCAGCCAGAGGAGATAGAGTCATAGCTAATGGAGACTCCATTGGTTGAGCAGATTGCAGAGGTTGACAGGTGGATGGAGCACTTAGTTCCAGGATCAGATTGCATTGATGAGGATGCACTCTTTAGTACTCAGGATGACCATAGCATGTGTCTAGACACAACTATATGGGATCCAGGCGCAGATGATAGTAGCAGGTTGAGTGCACAGGAGGATACAACTGCTCATACAGGATACAGTGTGAGTCAGGGGGAAATGGCATCTAATGATGGGATGCAGTGGCATACAGGAGTACCTAGCAGCACAACAGGCAGTGGACAGTTCAGCACGTCATCTTATGCAGATGGTGTTTTTGGGGATTCCAGAGTTGGCACTAGCAGGATTGACACTAGCAGTGAGGGGTCTGAGATGGCACCTCAGTATGACCATGATCAGGAGTCACACCACTTAGCAGCACAGTTGAGAGTTAGTGAGGCTATGATGAGGGAAACCACTAGACGTATTGATGACATGCATGCAAATGAACAAGTGAAGAATGTGCCCTCCTTCACCCTTTGCGCCCCTCTTTGACATCCATTAGGAAACCTAAAATATGAAGGGTTGAGATCATCTCATCTCCCATCTAATTGATGGTTGAGATCTCCCCATTCATATTTAAGTCACATACCCACTTTGGGTTAAGTTTCCTAAGTCAACTTTATGTCTCTAATTCACCCCTTTGTGAATTAGTAGTCATTTTAGGCCAAAATGACTAAATTTCACTTTAGACAAAGTCAAAGTGAAATTAGACAAAAATACAAGGTACAAAGTGTAATGTCCTTCCCTCATGTGCTAAGGAGGTCACAAGCACATGGGGAACACCTCCCAAGGTACAAAACTCAACACAGGGCAGGGACTGTATTTTTGTGGTGGTCGACAGACTGACCAAGTTTGCACATTTCTTTTCCATACCCACGGACTAGAAGGCCATACATGTAGCGAAGTTATTTTTTAGGGAGGTCTTCAGGCTGCACGACCTACCCAGGAAGATAGTCAGTGACAGAGATGGGCGCTTCATCAACGCATTTTGGCAGGAACTATTCAGGTTGGTGGGCACAGAGTTAGCCACGAGTACCAGCTACCACCCCCAGACAGATGGACAAATAGAGATCATCAACAAATGGGTGGAGGGGTATCTGAGAAATTATGTAGGAGGGTAGCAACACACTTGGGTGAGATGGTTGCACATGGGTGAGTACTGTTACAACATGGCATACCACATGTCTATCCGGATGTCACCATTTTGAGCATTATATGGATACGATGCACCTTCCTTCGTGGAGACTGTGTTTGGGGATAACAGGGTCTCGAGGGGCCAAGGGTTGGATAGAGGAGAGTTAGAGGATTCTACGGGCAATGAAAGAAAATTTGCAGGCAGTACAAAACCAACAGAAGATCTATGCAGATAGACAAAGGACAGAGCGCAGTTTTGAGGTGGGAGACTTGGTTGTTCTGCGATTATAACCGAACAGACAGTCTTCGCCGAAGAAGAGCGGTGCAGAGAAACTGAAACTCAGATTTTATGGGCCATACAGGGTCATTAGGAGAGTGGGCGAAGTGGCCTACGAGCTAGAGGTACTGGAGGGTAGCACGATACACAATGTGTTCCACGTTTCTTGCCTTAAAAAGGCTGTGGGACAACAGGTGACCACTTCAGAGGAGCTAACACCCTTGGATGAGGAGGGACAGTTGGAGTTAGTGCCGGAGGAGGTACTAGAGCGCGAAGAGTGTAGGTTGAGGAGTAGGGTCATCCAATAGTCGTTGGTCAGATGGAGGGGACTTCTAGTGGAGGATGCCACATGGGAGGGAGAGCATATATTGCAGCACCTAGCACTGATGTTGCTTGAGGACAAGCATTCTCAGGAAGGGAGGATTGTGATATCCCTTTCCCAAGAATAGCCTCAGGAGGGAGCGACTTAGTAGTCTACCCGTCCCTGTAGACTATAGTCGAGCACAAACATGGGAACAAAGGGCGAAATAAGGGTGAATAAGTGGCTAAACGAGTAATTAAGCCAAAAAGCATAGGAAAAGTCACTTAAGCCAAAGTGAACGGAGAAATAGAAGAAAAAGGGGTTTTCGAGTGACTTAATTAATTAATCATTCACAACTTAGGAATAAGTCACCAAACTTAAGTGATGTCAACGATAAATTAGATCAGGGGAGGTATAAGAAGAGGAATTCGGCCTAATTCCTCATTATGATTGATTTGTGAATTGAGAAACGGGTTCCAGAGGAGGTAGTCAACCTCAACAGTTGTTTTGTGGTTTTCTGGAGGAAACCACCATCGCAGATTGGTTTTGGTGTTGGAAGACACACCCTAGCCCGTCAGAAGTACCATCCAGGTATTTCACCATGCCAGTTCAGTATTCTACAGACCCAGTTCAGTCAGTGCGCATTGCAGCTAGTGAGGGCATGGGGTCTTGAGAGACAGTTTTGTGTAGCTGGACGAGAGCATAGTAGATTTAGCCAGATCCTTTCGACCCAGTTGGGAGTGAGCCAGGGCGCATCTTTCGAGCTATTACTCGTCAGATTCCGATGGAGGAATCATTTAGTGCGCACCAGTCAGTTACTGAGGGCACAACATTTGGGGAGGCACTTTCAAGGTTTTACAGAGATCACCAGACCAAATTTGGGGAAACCCTTCCGACCCATTTCAGAGGAGGCCAAGGTGCACATTTTGAGACAAATATCAGTAGATTTCGACGGTGGAATCATCATGGCGCATTGCCAGAGCGTAGGAGGTGCGTAGGTCCCGAGGGAAGATCATCCGGGGTTCATATCGTACAACAGAGGCCAGATCTTCAAGATGACATACATTGAGAGGTTGCTTGAGGTTTGGGTGACCCGGTTGAGACAATTTCCAGGCATATCTTAGGAGTTTAGCCACCAGGGCGAATATTCTAGTCTTGCAGCAGTTGCCGTATGAGTTGCCGTGCGCATGCAGCAGTTGCCGATAGTTCTTCTCTTCTCATCCATTGATCCAACATCACCATTCATTCTAGGTATTTTGATTTAGCTTTGTTGTGTGTATTTCGACTAAGATCCATCTAGTCTCGATCTAGCAGAGAGATTCATTTTATTTCCCTGCATGTGATATTGTACCTGCAGTCATATTTCATAATATAGTTGGTCGCAGTTATTGTGTGTTTACATCTATTGCATGTTTTCTTATACACTGTTAAACACAAGAAACACATCCCAGATCATTAAAAGACAAAGCAAAAACCCTTTAACCGCATCTAGAAACCCATAGAGTATCAGATCTATAGCCAAATCAGTAGTGCAACAGTAGATATCCAGATCTGAGGTATTTGGGATATTTCATTCCTCTTGGTTGAAGGATAAGGGAACCTGGGGCAGTCACATAGTTTAGGATTTTTGCAATTCACATCTAATTACCCTAAGTTAAAGAGAGACCTTAACATTTGTTAAAAGCAACCAAGTTACACTGCAAAACATTTACTTTTCAGTTCTTGCAATTTCCATTTCATGCAATTTACTTTCAAACACGTACATTTCATTCATTTTATTTCTAGCAAGTTCTTTACATGTGGATATTTACTTGTCGAAGCATTCTTTCACTTATTATTTCAAGCATTCTTTATTCTTTCGGTAAAGTAATCTTTATTGTTTAAATCATTGTGTAGATATTCCATACATTATTTCAAGTTGTAGAAATATCATTCAATGTACACAACTTAATAAGTGGATTGTAATCTTTAGGCACTGGTCAAGTTGATATCTTGTAAAGGAAAGGATTTGCTTGTCATTAAAAGAATTGCATTGTGCATTGTTTCCCTGTCATTGGTTGGGTCTCCTTAATCCATAAATTATTTAACTCGTAGAACTCAAATAAACCTTTCACACTTAATGTACGTTTTTGCAAAATTGTGTCTTTTGCCTGTTATCGCTCAAACTCTCGCTAAGGGAAAGTCCCACCCTGTGAAAGAGATCTTAGGGCAACTACTAGGCGAGCCACCCACTCTCACCTCGGTGGCCTTGCCTCTTCACTTTAAGGCTAGGGTTCCTAAGCTAAGGAGGGTATTCCTAGGGGTCAAACTAAATCTGGTTGTCACGTCGACAGGGAGATCTTTAAGACTTGGTTTGACTAAGGTTTTGGCAGGCTCAACACTATCTTCTCTCAAGGGTAAAACACATTCAAGTTTTAGTGAAGAAAATGTCAAAACATCAATGAACTTATAAAAGATTAGACTTTGATAACAATGCCCGTTCAAAGTGCTTGGAAACACAAAGTGTATTGCTTCAAATTATAAAAATATGAGTGCCAAAGTAATCAAAATGATGTATCATTCACCATATCATTCATCATCAATTTAGAACCATCACTGTCCATGGAGGATATGTTAAATTTCCTTGAACCCAATCACGAGAATTAATTCCTAGGAAATCTTTGCTGAAATAAAATGTAGATCTACTGAATAAAAGCACACTGAGATTCTTAACTAGAAAATTGCAACGGAAGTAAAATAGGAAATCAAATACATGTACATAGATATTTTTTGGTAAATACCCCTGGAAAAACACCTAGAGGAAAACCAACAATGAGATGATTTTGTTATAAAAATCAGGGCTCTCGTAGAAGGGAAAATGGCCCACTCAGAGAAATACCACCGCAAAAAAACCTGGCAAAAACCCTTGCTGAATATCCTCTGCCTGATCTGTGGTCATGTTGGCTGTATGACTGTTGTTCGATAGCCTGTACGGCCTGTCGAGGGCTGTACGGCTGCTGATGCGGCTTGTATGGACCCATACAGATTGTATGGTCCTTGTTTGTTCATTGTACGATGGCTTGTGGGTCGCTGTATGACCCTACCCTCCTGCGTTGTATGACCTCGAGTCCCTCCTCTACCTGTTGTATGGCCTCCTCGAAAAAGAACGCGACCTCTGCCTTGTTGGTACGACCCTCCCGAGTCTCTCTCGGGTGCTATATTCTCTCTCGTTGTCTTTGACCTATAGAATGAAAGTCCTTCTTCACTCTACGAGTCACTGACTCCAAATAAATGTGTGTCTCCTCCTCTCCCTTGGCTTCCTTTTATAATCTTGAGATGAGCCCTAACCCTAATCTCCAAAGTGATCAATGGATGAGATTAAATCTCCCTTACTTGAGATCAATGGCTAAGATTCATTTAATTAACTTAAATCACCAATGCCAAAAACTTAGGCATTTTAATTAATTAACTTTAATTAATTCTAAAAGGACATTCACTTTAATAATTAAATTATTAAAGTGAATTTCCAAAGTTCTGATAGATATTAATGAGGATCTCCACATGATAGACACAATCCAATGTGGAGATACCTGTCTGATGCTACAAACATTAACACTCCCTGTTTTCGTCCTTATACATACCTATTAAGAAGTCTCCAACCTGCTTGGCGTGTCCTTGGAGGCACAAGCCTAAGTCCAAACCCACTATTACCTCGATTTGGACTTCTTCCGTCTAGGCTCACTCCTAGGGAAGCCAAGGGGGGTAGACCCTACTTAACTATGTTAAAGTTGATTAAATAATCTAGCAGTTAATTTCAGTTCTTAGATTAGGGAGACCCAACCCAAATGACAAGCAATCAATGCAATGCAACTCTTCATTGACAAGCACACCCCATATTTACTAAACAATGTTAAGACTAGTGCCTAAAGATAAATAAATGGAGTCAATGAGAGATACAACAAATTACATCTATACAAGAAATAAATAATGCTATGAGATATCCGCAATGATTAAAAGGAGTTACTTTGCACTTAAGCCAATTATGAATATTTTCTACAAATGGAAATATAACATGAAATATATATACAATGAAGTAAACAACTCAAATGATTAGACAACTATATCCAAAAGAATAAAGAATATCAACCCAACGAGCATTGAATCATTAATACATGAAATATTCACAAATAAGAGAGATAACTTGAGGTAACTTGAAAAGTAAAGTGCTTGAAAGAGAGATTGCACAACTTTAAAAGTAAACAACTTTGATAGTAAAATCGCACAATTTGAAAAGTGAAGTTACTCTGAAAATGAAAATGCTTTGAAAATAAAATACATGGAAAGTAAATAACCTTGAATGTAAAATTACACAACTTACATAAAAGATCACTGAACTTGAATGTGCCAAAGTTGTGAATGTAGTAGGTTAATTTTAGAAGATTTTAAGTCTCTCTTTAGTTAGGGGGATTAAATGTGATAGATACAAGCCTAGACTATGTGTCTACCCCTAACTCTTACCCATTCAACCAAAAGAATTGTTGGGTGCTCAAGAAGAAGGACAAACAAGGTCCTTCCCTAGCTCCACAGGTCAATCCGGAATGCTTGGACGCTCAAGCAGGGAGGACACTTAGTGTCGTGAAGCCGTCCCCGACTTCCACCCCCTGTAGCCTCCCAAGTCACCCTTTTTGATGTTTGAAGTGATATTAGTTGGGTGCCTAATTAGACTATATATGATTACTTTTCAAACTTAACAAGTTATACTAGCCTTACGTTATTGCATGGATTGGCATGGCCAAATCACTTTGCAAGGTGTAGGCAAACGATTAAAGTAAAGTACAATAACTTGAAATGAAAATAACAAAAAGCCTAGCCTCACAACTTTGACTTAAGGACAAAGGTGGGCAAAAAGAATGTAAATTAAGAGATTTTGCTACCTCCAACAATGGCACAAGGAGAAAGACAAGCCTACCGATTTTGTGCCTGTTATCGCACGGTTTGTAGGAAAGGTCAAAAGAGCTTGAGTTAGGGCTTGAAACCGGCGTAACAGGAGCTTCCCCACCCACTGTCACCTCGATGGGGGGCTCTTTCTATTTAGGAGGGCTAGTCCAAGGGAGACGTCCCTAAGCAATCTAGGTCAATGAAGGGCTAAGGGTAATA
>ML776802.1:846173-858816 GCA_009831015.1 Picea engelmannii
GACCCCCTTTCCCTTGGCCATGCAACCAAAGGTCACTGCCCTGGCGTGGTAACCAGATGGTGGCAATGTCATGCTGTTAGGTACCCATGAACATAATAGGCTGGCTCGTGATGAGACCCCCTATCCTCTTGATTAGGTCTTGTGTGTTATTTTTTCAGGTTCCTCTTGTTTCTTGCTGAGAGACCTTTTATTGCCTTCTCGGGGATCCCTGGGCGAAGCATCTTGAGGTTTTATTTCTAGGCTTTTATCTTTTACCAGCTGCTTTTACCTTCTGGGCCTTTAGCCCCTTCTTCCCACGAGATAAGGTGCAACCCCAGAAACAGATCATCCTAATGCCCGGACAAGGGGAATGGGACAGATGAGCGGGAGATAAGATGGAAAAGTGGTGGTATGATGGGAGCAGACGATGGCTCTTCAGAAATCCCCCAGTGGCAAACCAAAACCTATGGGTACAAGCTTGCTAGGGCACCCAGTCAATCTCCGCAAGCATGGTCAAGTGGGCCAATGTAAGATCCAAGCAGTTGTCAGAGATAAAAGGGATCAGACGCATACATTTAAAGGTTATAATGATCAAAAGTGACACATACCATGATACCTGGACCAATTACCTCATGGAGCAAGAGCCTTCTCCGATACAAGACCAAGCCGATGGTGATGGATGCTGCTGCTGCTGACAAGACGAATCTGACGAAAGAAGAAAAGAATGGGCCCTCCAGGGCCATGCTCAGGTCAATGCTACTCTCGGTACACTTGTGGGCCTCGAGACATGCTCTCCTAGTTATCCCTAGAAATCGGGGATAACAGTGCCTATTTAGACTAGAGAAATTGATTCCCCTAGTCTAGATAGCAAAAATGAATGACTTGAAGTTAAATTGCAAAGTGTAAGACTTAAGCTTAAGATACAAGATATTGAGTTAATTAAATGATGCATGACTTACGCAAAAGATAACAAATATAAATGACTTTGCAAGATGAACAAGTAAAGAATATGAAAAACTAGAGATTTAAACAATTATAAACAAGATAAAGAATAGCTAGCTAAACTATAGACAAGCCTTACGATATAGCATGGGTGGCAAAGCTAAGCCTCTTTGCTAGGTGTAGGCAAAAGAATTAAAAAATGCAATAAAATAACTTGGAAAGTAAATGACAATCCTAGCCATTCAAATTTGTCTTAAGGACAAGTGGGGCAAACAATACTTGAAATAAAAATAAGAGCAACCTCAACTAAGGCACAAGGAGGAGGACTAGCCTACCGATTTTGTGCCAAAGTGGGTATCAAATACAATGGCTTAACTTGAAATGAAAGACAAGTAAACCTAGCCACACAACCTTGTCTTAAGGACAAGTGGGGCAACAAAAATGAAAGCTTAAAACAGAAAATAACAACTAATCCTAGCCTTATGATTTAGCATGGGTGGCAAAGCCAAGCCTCTTTGCTAGTTGTAGGCAAAAATAAATAAAAATGCAGAAATTTTAGTAAACTTGAGAAATGCAAGCCCAAGAGACTCTCTTTGGGCTTGCTTACAATGTAAGAAAGTAGAAGAAGATGATGGTATTCAATACCCTTACTTGGGAGGTTGTTTGTTGATGATTTGTGGCCCCAAATGGGCAGCACTTCCCCTTAATTGGTTCAGATCTGCAGAAAACAACAAGTTAAACTTGCTGGAAACGCTGCAAAACAACCAATAAACTTGGAAAAATTTATGTTAGAAGAAACCAAATTTTTTTAGCATAAAAATAACATATAATAGATGATTAAATGACCTATTCTATGATAGAAATATACCCAAAAATACTATAGAAATATGAATGAAAAGAACATAAATTTAAGAGGGTTTCAAGTGGGTGAAGGGATAAATTTCCAGATTTGAAATTTATCTTTTTCAAACCCTTGGTGACCTGCAAACAATAGAGATCAAACTACAAGACAAAGAAGGAGGTGAGTAGATCCCAAAAAGATTAACAAAATACTTTGCTAAAAAAAGGAAACTACTTCACATAAGATCTATGACAATACTACCATAAGATCTATCAAAACAAAATACTTTGCTTGGATCTCCTACTCTAAATCTACAAGCTAAAACTCAAAATGAACCAAAATACAAGTCACTTCCTATTTAGATCCAGGCCAAACAACAAGAAGACTCCCAATGCCAACGATTTCCTCCAATGATTCTTTTTATTAGAAGCAAGCTTGAGGAAATACTTGCTACAAGTTTGAGAAATGAGAGAGAGCAAGATGGGAGAGAGAGAAGAGTGGGAGAGATTTGGGTATAGTAACTTTACACCGAGAATAGATGTGAAATGAAGAAGGGGTAGACATTCTTTTATACTTGGGAGGCAAGAGAGACCCCTCTTAGATGAGTTACAAGTGTCACACATCCAAGAGAAATAGACAAAGTCAAGGAAGAGTCACGTCTAGGGTTTTGGTAGTGAGTTAGGGTTTGAGGGTTGAGTGAGGGAAAGGGGAAAACACCTTTTCCTATGGTCAAACATTAAGTTAAACACCAAGGAGGGCGAATTTAGGGTTTAGGTTGCTTTTTTCACTTAAACTTTTTAATTCCCACATGTCAAATAGCAAGGGAACACCACTGTAAGTTGTTGGCTAAGCAAGGGGGGTTCTTTAAGTGGAAAATTACTTTTCCAACTTAGGAAAAAGGTTAGGAAACCTTTCCCACTCTCTCTCATGACTTTTTGCTCATTTTACATTTTTTGGCTTTTTTAATTTAGACAATTATTTGCTGATTTTTGATTGACTTGGACTCCTCATGGACAATGACCTAGCAAAACTTGTCCAATTGAGCTGAAACTTGGTCCAAGGGTGTAGGGGGTCTCATTCCATTTATTTTGAGTACTCATACCTATCAAAATCCCCTAGGACCTAGTTTTTACATTTTTACATCAATTTTAATTAAAATTACCATTAAATGAGTAATTTTAAAAAATTAAAAAAAACTACTTAGATTCGATAGAATTCCGCAAGACTCTAGGAGATGTCTAGTATGGTCATTCACAATATTCCTAGACCCTAGTCACCCATTGGGCTCGATCATTAGAACGCCTTTCATCACTTTGGAGGATTATTATGAGTGAAAAACTCGAGGGTAATTAAAAATTACCCGAGGATCAAAGACATTCGATGAAATGACTTCCCTAATAATAAAGTCCTAGGCAACTAACCTACAATGTGATCCATGCAGACCCATTACATTATAATCCCATGCTGGGGAATGAAAATTCCAATTACAAAAAGATGTGCCGGGGGAAAAAACTGCCTTGTAGAACCAAAAAGTCTTCAAGTTTGTTGCACCATCAGGTACACAGCTTCATGGCACATGGAAAACACCTTTTGACTTGTCAAACATGAAGTTAGGCTATAGGAAGGGCGAAATTAGGGTTTTAAACATTTTTTCACTTTATGTTTTTACTTTTCCCTAAGTTCATGAGGAAGGGGGGGTGCAATTTTCACTAGGGAGACCCACTTTTGGTTTTTGGCTTAGCATGGGGGGTTTTTTTAAGTGGAAAATCACTTTTCCAATTTAGGAAATACATTAGAAAACATTTTCCCACTCTCTCTCATGATTTTAGACATTTTTAATTTAGCCAATTATTTGCTGACTTTTGATTGACTTGGACTCCTCATGGACAATGACCTAGCAAAACTTGTCCAATTTAGTTGAAACTTGGTCCAAGGGTGTAGGGGGTCACTTGCCATTTGATTTGAGTACCCACACCCCTATACAAAATCCACAAGGACCAAATTTTTACATTTTACATCAAAAATAATTTAAATTTCTAGTTAATGGAAAATTTTAATAATAAAAAACAACCTATCAAAACTTAACGAATTTCCGCAAAACTCTAGAAGATGTCTAGCATGGTCATTTACAACATTCCTAAACCTTAGTCACCCCTTGGGCTCAATCATTAGAATGCCTTTCACCACTTTGGAGGATTATTGTGAGTGAAAAACTTAAGGATAATTAAAATGGCCTGTTAGGCCAGATTAATTACTTGAGGAAAAAACACTCGATGAAAGGACTTCCCTAAGGATAAAGTCCTAGGCAATTAACCTAAAATATGACTTATTCTGACCTATTAGATTATTATCCCACGCAGGGGAGCGAACATTCCGATTACATAGAAAGATGTGTTGGGGGAAAAATTGCCTTGCTGAGCCATAAATATTCAAAATAAGTTGCACCATCAGGTACATAGCTTCATGATACATGACGTTGACCCCTAGTCACAATAGGTGGTCAACACTCCCTCTTAGCGAGGAAGGTATTCTCCACCACTCCAAGTTTATCTCTAAAGACGACAAACTTACCCTTCAGTAAGGGTTTGGTGAGAGTGTCTACAACTTGCTCATCTGTGGAGATGTACTAGAGCTTGACTTCTCCCTTTTTAACCCCGTCTCGGATGAAGTGATACCTGATCTCTGTATGCTTGGAGTTATCATGAAACACTGGATTCTTTGAGAGTTTGATGCAACTCTGATTATCGCAGTATATCACCATAGGCTCTAACTCCCGACCAAATAAACCTGTAAGTAATTTACGAAGCCAAATTCCTTTGCAACTCGCCATACTCGCTTCCATATAATCTGCAGGTTATGCCCATAGATGGCCTTTTATGCTGAGCATTTCTTGGAGCTTAGGGATGGACTCATTGCTCGACCACAGTAAACATTCCACCACTGGGTACATGCTCTTCGCATTCCTCTAGGCCAATTCAGAGTGGGTTCTCATCGACTTCGGGTAGAGATAGACCACCAGATCGACCGACAAGATAGGCTTTGCCAACTATGCTAACTTTAGGAGGTTGAGACTGAGAAGCACTTCATCTTCCATTGCCCCATTTATCATGAGATTAGAGGGCGATTTCATTGCTTATTCAGGGGGACTCAGACCTCGACAGGACTCTTCAGGTATCCAGATCAATGGTGCTTAGCCTTATACATACAGGAGGCCCTCAGGCTCCGAGCCCATACTCTTGAGCCTCCTGCGAGACCAGACCCTATTCGACGGATCACATCCTCCTTCACGATGCTACCCTCAAGAAGGGGCACTAAGAGATAGACTGACACTAGCGCAACCTTGGAGTCTAGATTAGTGTAGATCAGTGAGACCTTCTCTCGTCCCACGAGATTTTAGCGACACAACCATACCAACTCCCTTCTGAGGAGATGAAGGAGATCTCCTAGACCTCGTCGGTGCACTACCTCTACCAGTCAACAGTGCAACGAGCGATCTAGGCAGCCTACTACTTCCCCCTCATGACACTCTACTGTATTCAACTTCCTTCATTCAACCTCTGATGGTAGGAGAGATGGGTCACTCCAGGGCAAACCCATTTCCTTTCTTCTTTTGGCTCCTCTTGTCCTTAGATCTTCCCCTATGGTACATTTCATCATTAGAGCAGGTATTTGAGCTCGGGGTCGAGGGTTTTTCATGCCTTAGAGCTGATCTCACTCTCTACTACTCTACCTTATTGCACTTTACTTTCTGCATCTTGCCTTTTATAGGAGACCTTTTGGTACTCCCGCATTGTATTGACATCATTGTACTCAATAGTCCCTTTGACCTACTTTTGTGGTCATTAGTCAAACATTAATAAAATTATCTTATCTTATCTTATCTTATCTGCCTTTGCTGAACTAAGTGCCACTGATGTCTACTTCTTGCAGAAACATGAAATCATTGTTGATCCCAAGCTGAAGCAACACCTTGAGGTGCTTTTCTTGTCCATTGCACTTCCTGCCCAATCTAAGTTTGTATACCCCTGCAATTGTACTCCATCACCCTTGACATACCTGAGTCCATAGTTCATTATACCACGCAAGTACTTGAGCACATGCTTCGCTGCAATCAAATGCACTTGCCTAGGTTCCACCATGAATTGGATGAAGGTGTTCACAACAAAGAAAATATCTGGCCTGGTGTTGACTAGATACGTCAAGGAACCAATCAACTGCCTATACAAAGTGGGATCCACTAACATTGAATCCGAAGCACTCAACTTCTTCAGATTTGTGACCATAGGTATAGTCATAGGCTTGCAGTTCCCCATCCCGAATCTCCTCAGAATGTCCACTACATACTTCCCCTATCCAAGGAAGATCTTGCTTGGTTGCTGCCAGACCTCCAACCCCAAGAAGTAATGCATCAAGTTGATGTCCTTCATCTCGAACTCCGAAGCCAAATCCCGTTTGCACATAGCAATGAACTTCTCTGCACCTGTGAGAAACAAGTCATCAACTTATAGCACCAAGATGAGTTGATCATCTCCAACAAGTACAAAGCACAAGTTGGGATCCGCCTCACTCTTGGTAAATCCCATGCTCAACAAGTACCCATCAATCCTAGAGTACCACGTTCTCAGTGCATGCTTGAGTTTGTATAAGGCTTTCCTAATCTTGCATAAGCGAGAATCCCTCCCATTGACCTCAAAGCCCTGAGGCTACTCAATGTATACCTCCTCCTCAATAACTCCTTTGAGGATTGTTGTCTTCACATCCATCTGATGTATCTGTCACCCCAAAACTGAAGCAATCGATATGACAACCCGAATGGAAGTATACCTGGCGACTGGAGCAAAAGTCTCCTCGTAGTCCACTCCTTGTCTTTGGGAGAACCCTTTCGCCACAAACCTTGCTTTGTACTTCTGTATGCTACCATCCGCAACATGTTGGATCTTAAAGATCCACTGGGATCCCACCATCGATTTTCCCTCTGGTCTTGGAACTATGTCCCACACATCATTCTTCATAATGGAGTGATACTCCTTCATCATGGCATCCCTCCAAACCTGCTGGTCTGCTGCCTCCTCAACACTAGTAGGCTCAAAATCAATGATGCTACTCATGAGATCCATGTAACTAGAAAATCTCCTGGGTGGTCTACTCTCCCTGAATGTACTCCTAGGAGCCTCCACATGCTCTTGAGCGTCTCTCAATGTCTTCTCTAGCCATCGAGGCTTCCTCCTTACAGAACTGGAAGGATCCCTCAACTCCTCCTCTTGACTTGAAGTCTGACTTCCTAAACTGGAAGTAGCTGATGAGTGCTGCTCATCCTTCGGAGCCTCTTGCTCCTTGTCTTCTGTCACTGGAATAGGCTCATGAGACTTCCTATATGCTAAGCCCTCCTCAAACCTGACATCTCGGCTCACCAAGATCTTCCTCTGCATTGGAATCCATATACTAGAAGCCTTGGAGGTCTCACTATAGCCAATAAATAAGCCCTTCTACCATAAGGGCTCCAACTTTGTCCTCTTCTCTGCTGGTACATGGATACACACTATGTGATCGCACGTATTGTAGGTTGGGCAAAGCCCGACCCAATCCACAAGGATGAGACAACTATGGGAGTAGCTACCCACTGTCACCTTAGACAGATACTCCCCTTGCTTTAGTGATGATAAGTCACCACAAGGGGGGAATCCCTGTGACCCTAGGGGGATTGTGATGGAAAGTGGTAGAATGACCAATGAAGCTCCTATAGGTCAAGTTTGGAAGTGGAAAAAGGCTTGGAAAGAAGTCTTGTTGATTAAGGGAGGTCGCCAAAGTGTTGTGTACTTGCAAGAGAATGTTAAACCTGCCCGAGACAAGACAATTGATCGAGATACAAGCCAAATAGACAAGAGGACAAGCAAGGAAAGCTTGCTGTTCTAAATTGCAGCAATAAACAAATACATATATCAGCAATGGAAAGCATTGTTAACTGCAGAATTAACCATCAAAAGCATCAAATATTTATTGGATGATCAAGTACTAAAGATGTAGATTATTTTCCAACAGTTAGACACAAGCTTTGATGGTAAAATAGGACTGCTAAATGAAGTTATCAGCAAAGTATTAGGGCAGCCTTATGGCTGTAGCAAAAAATTGCTACAACAGCAAAATATATCCATTAAAATCAGCAAACAATCCACTGAAAAGATAGCCAATGACAAACAGATTTAATATGGCAGCTTGTTAGCAAATTTCAATGGTAGATTAGTGAGTAAAGAGAAAGTTTAAGAGTGTTTTGCTGCAGCCCTAATGATAGCATTAAATTAATTGCAGCAAGAGAAATACAAGGTTAAGCTAGATGCCTTAGTGGCTTAAGCAAGCTAATAGCACTAAGAAAAGATTCCAATTTGAACAAATGCAATATCTTGTAATTTCACGTGTACCAATGCAAGTAGATGAGTGCTTGTCTTTTGGGTTATGGAGTCTTGGGTGTAGGTGTTAGATCTACTACTTTCTAGGGGTGTAAGCCCTTTTACTCCTTAGAGCAAGCAAATCCAACAAGGTAAATCTAGGAGGGTGTAAGCCCTTTTACTCCTCCTAACAACTTTGAAAAATACCTTATCCAACAACAATTATGATAGACTTGGTGGAAGGTGTATGCCCTTATACTCCTACAAGGGTTTTAGACAATAATAACCTTGAAACAAGAAGAAATTACCAACAAATGTAGAAATTCTCTTACCAATTCCAATAGAAAAGCATGCAAAACCCTTATCTACCAAGAATTTTCCATCAACATGCAAGAGATAAGCCTCCAAGAGGGTAGCGCACCACTTCCTTCATCAATAGACAAGAACAAGCATCCACAAGATAGGCACAAGAGAGAGACAGAGCAAATGCCCAAAAAGGGCGCAAATTTAAGCCAAGTATGTAATTCTCAAGTGTTATGATTATGATCCAAATGAAAAACAAATGACCATTATTTATACAAGGTCATGTAAACCAAGTTTGTCCACTTAGTTAGGGTAAAACACAAAATAAGGAGGCCGACCGCCTTAATTCGCCCCTTTACAAAAGTAATTTGATTTTTACACAAAGAAGAAACCCTAAATGATGACATCATACTCCCTAGGGGTGACGTTTTGGCACATAGAGCAAGTCGTTGAGCTTCTTTGAAGGAGATGTTGGGCCTCCAAAGGCCATTACTTCAGCGCTGGGGTCCTCCTTCAAGGTGCTTGCCATGTCATCATCAAAACCTCCAATCACCACCAAACCCTAGCCCCTAAAAGTGATGTCATGCCCTAGAAAAGGACGTTTTGACCTCCCAAGGTCAAAGGTTGGGCTAAGGGGGGTTAGGTCTCATCGACTAAGATGTCTTCTCATGCCTCCAAAGGCAACTTTCACCATCTAGCTGCTCCCAAGGCATGGGTTATGGCATCCACTCTCTGGGCTTCATGCCCTAATGAAGGCCCAAGCTAGGCTTGTTCCTCCACAAATGTCCACCAAGCAAGGTCCTACAAAGACAAAGTGAATTCACCCTCCAAGGGTCTCAAGTCAAACCTATCATGCCAAATAAAATCACATTTAATACAAGAGCCACCTAAGCATGTGCATCAAAACTACCTTTTCAAATTAAACAAGTGCTCAAAGACCCTATGCAATTTGCCAAATTTAGATATGGGAGGGGTGTCATAATACCCTATTGGGTGAACCAATTCCTCAAGTAGGGGATGTTCCCAAGGATAATCCTTTCTAAGTCATGTAGTGAATGTGAGGTGGATGGGGGGTTTAGACTTCTAGGTTTTGGGCTTCATGACATACACGGGCTCGTATTGTCTCATTTATGGGCGCCTTTGTTGAGGGCTAGCCACATCCATTTTTCTCCTTTTGTTTTTGAAGCATATTTTTTCCAAGCCCTTTTAGCCATTAATTTATTAGGGTGTTTCCAAGTTGAAGCTAAGGTGGGACTTCTACCTAAACATGAAAAACATTGCCCACCTCAACTCTACCTTGGTCACACTTTGCAACCATGCTTCCCCAAGTTGAAGTCAATAAGGGGCACTAAAAAGGAAATGCATAGCCTACAAATGCTCTACCTTGGTTGGCATGATCGTTTATTTGCTTAATTTATGGGTCCCTCATTTATTTTGTGAGAAGCGTTTCATTGCTCTCGGGATCCCAGGGCAAGCTTCTATTGCATGATGTTTCTTGCTAGGGCACCTCCGAGCCTAATGGCTCCTTCTTCCCATGAAATGAGATACATGCCCTTCTTGGGTCAATAGGCCAAAAATCCCTAAAGATTGGGACAAAGAAGGGAAGAAATGATGGAAAGTGGTAAGTATGAGTGGGGATGGTACGATAACCCCTCAAGGAGAGCCCCGGTTGCAACCCTTTCCCTAAGGGTGGCCACTTAATAGGAAACCATGACACTCGCCAAGGTGAAATAAGGAAAAAAACATAATGTCCAAGCAGTCGTTCCATAATCAAGAGAAGCTCTAATGCAACATATTCAAATGCCTCAAGTATTAAGGTGATACTTAATGACTTGTTACCTCATGGAGCAAGACCCACTGTCTTCCGGAAGCAAGTTGATGTGGTGAATGCCATCATGATGAATCAAAGAAGTATGGTGGCGAAGCGGGTCTCCATTTGTGTATGTGGACACTGTCAGTCAATCCATCTCTTGTTACTCCATGTCTGCAACCTGAGGGCCTCGAGACATCATCTAGAAATGGGGATAACACATTGGACAACTGAAAATGTGAAAATGGCCAATCTACGACTTCACTCCAAAGAACGCCTCTTCTGGAGTCTTGTCCTCCAAGATCATATGAGGACTCCTGTTTTGCACATACACTGCCGTATTGCATGCCTCTGCCCAAAGGAACATGGGCAGATCCTCGTCATGAATCATCGCCTTGGTAGCTCCAATGATGGAACGATTCTTCCTTTCTACAACCTTGTTCTGTTGTGGGTTGTAAGGTACAGTCAACTCCCTAGTTATTTGCAGAAATCATTGAAGTTGTTTGAGGTGTATTCATCCCCATTATCTGAAATGAGGTACAATCCCTTCTTAGGGTTAATGAACCCGAGAACCTAAAAGATGAGGAGATAGAGGGGAAGAGTGTGGAAAACGGCAAGTATGAATGGGAATGGTATGATGACCCTTCAAGGAACTACCTAGTAGAAACCCTTTTCCTGAGGGTGACCAACTTGCTAGGCAACCACATTGACAACCACCAAGGTGAGGGCCAACCAAAGGTATAATTTCCAAGCAAACGTTCTATAATCAAGAAATGATTCTTTGCAACATGTTCAAATGCTTCAAATATTAGAGTGACACTTACCATGACACCAGACTTGTTACTTCATGAAGGAATACCTGTTGTCCTGTGGGACCAAGCCGATGTAGTGGATGCTGCTCTGTTGCTGGTGATGAGTGGTGATCAACATGAATAGGAGGGACCTTGTGGGCTTTGCTAATTAGTTTAAATCTCGACACTCCATGGCTGCTACCTGTGGGCCTCGATACATGATCTCCTTAGTTACCCCTAGCTTGGGGGGGTAATAGGGTTAATATGATCATGAACTATGAGGATTACAAGGTGAAAATGATTGAGCATCTCACCCTGAGTGATAGCTACAAGAAGTTAACAGGTAACCCGATATCAAGAATACCAAGGAAAGTAAAAAGGGTAATACGAGGATTCAACTTGGATGAAAGAACCAATAAACGATTACTTCCTAGATGTGATATAACCTCGAGGATTTATGGTCTACCGGAAATCCATAAAGATGGGATTCCACTCAGACCGATTGTCAACACAATCGGTTCTCCTACTTATGAGTTGGCGAAGTATGTGGCGAAGATTCTGGGTCCCTTGTTAGGCAATATTGATCTGTTCATTAAAGATTCCACTGATTTCGTGAGAATTATTAAGAATGAGAGAGTATAGCCTGATGATATCCTTATCATTTTTGACGTCGTTTCTCTATTCACTAAGATACCCCTCAATGAAGTTGTGTAGATTGTCAAGGAGGTTACGGACCTTGAAATAGCAAAGATGGCAGAAGTATGCCTTAGATAAACTTTCTTTAGCTTTCACGGAGAATTCTATGAGAAAATTAGTGGTGTAACGATGGTCTATCCTCTTTCTTCCATAGTTGCCAATCTCTCAATGGAAAAATTTGAGAAAAGAGCTCTAGATGCATACCCCCTGAAGCCAACAAGATGGAAGAGATACGTGGATGACACTAATGTGATATGGTCCCATGGGAGAGAAGAACTCAACAAATTGTTTGGGCACCTTAATTGTCTCTCGGAAGACATTAAGTTGATCATGGAATTAGAGGAGAACAATAGCATCTCTTTCTTGGATGTGATGATTAATAGGAAGTAGGATGGGTACCTTGGCCACAAAGTATATAGGACGAAGACCCACATGGAGAACTATCTTCATGCAAAATCTCATCACCATCCCACTCAAAAGATTGGAGTTCTTAGCACCTTGGCCACAAGGGCTATCAGAATCTCTGATGAGGAACACCTTGAGCAAGGGAAGGATCTCCTAATCGTGGTATTTAGGAGCATAGGATATAGGAATAAGGACATTAGGATTGAAATGAGAAGAGCCATGGAAAGGGCAAGAGGTGAGCCTCAATCCCTAAACAGTCATAACTCTAGCAAAATAGCTTACCTACGTTACATTCAAGGGGTCATCGATAGGATTGCCAAGGTCTCGAGAAGTGGAATATCCCGAATTCCATAAAACATAAATTTAGCAGCAAAATCGATAAACATAGAAATAACCAGCAAATTTCTTCATTAAATCCATAAACGGTGAAGTACAAATGAGAGATCTGTAGGATCTTCTCCAATATCAGCTAGGCCAGATGGTTTCACTGGCG
>ML776802.1:943874-956072 GCA_009831015.1 Picea engelmannii
AAATACTTTGCTTGAAACTTCTACTCTAGATCCATAAAACTTGAAGCAAGAATGAGAGAGAGAAATAGAACAAGATCACCTCAATAGTAGCAAGAAGCAACAAGAATACTCTTTGTTTCTTCAAAATCCTCCAAAGCCTTTCTGTTACTCAAGAGGAGAGTGTTGTAGCAACAAGTTGCTCCAACACTCTCAAGAGCAAAATGGAAAGGAAGCACAATGAACCAAGAGAGAGAGATGAGGGGAAAATCAAGTAGCATAACAATAGCTCAAGATATGGTATCAAATGAGTGAGGGGGGGGTTTTATTTATACTTGGGAAGGCAAAACTACCCCTCTTGGATGAGTTACAAGTGTCACACATCAAGGAAAAGTCACTTTTAAGGTTTTGGTAAGTTAGGGTTTTGGCATGGATGGATGAAGTGGAAATGAGTTGGAGTGAGTTGGCAAGGCTTTGATATGTGAAATGATGAGTTGTAGGGTCTAGGGAGGCACACCAAGGGATATAATAAGTCTCCCATTAATTTTTTTATTATTTTTTCACTTTTTGGAGACTTTCTAGAAGGGAGGCACACCACTCTAGGAAAAGTGACGTTTTTGCTTAATGGCTAGGTGAGGGGGTGATGTGAGGGTTGGAAAAGGTTAGGAAAAATCTCTCTCACACTTTTCCATCATTACTTTACCCCATTTGCTCAAAATTACAAAAATGACATTTTTCATATGTCATGATTTAGCAATTAAAATTGTTGTTTTGACTCACTGAGACTCCTGGTGGACAAACACCTAGCAAAAGTTGTCCGACTAAGCTGAAACTTGGTCCAAGGGTGTAGGCGGTCTCATTCTATTTCTTTTGAGCACAAATACCCCTAGCAAAAGCCCAAAGACCTAGTTTTTACAATATTTGCCTAAAAAATTAATTAATTAATTAAATAATTAAACTTTCAAACTTAGGAAAATTTATTTAAATTTAATTAATTAAAAAAAATATTTAGACTCGACGGAATTCCGTGAAATTTTCTAAGATGTCATACATGGTCATTTACATCATTCCTAAACACTAGCTACCACAGGATAATCCCATTAGAACGCCTTTCACCACTTTGGAGGAATTATTGTTGGTGGGAGGGAAAAACTCAAGGGAAATTAATGAAGATTGAAAAGCCCAATTAATAACCCGAGGATAAAAAACCCTCAATGAAAGGAACTCCCCTAATGAAGAAATCCTAAGGTAACTAACCTAACTATGATCCATGCAGACCTATTACATTATTAACCCACACAGGGGTGCGAAAATTCCGTTTACAAAAAAAAGTGTTGGAGGCATAAATTGCCTAGTAGAACCAAACTGTCTTCGACATATTATCATTTGTTGATGCATATCTTCATGGAACATGGAGTTGACCCCTTAGTTGGATAGGTGGTCAACAGGGCCCACATGCCGGATCACGATGACTTGCCTTTGGAGGCCTAGAAGACATCATGGATGACATGATGTAGCCTTCACTTGCCAAAAATTTTGCCTAGGAAAGGAAAAACATCACTTATGGAGGATTGACGTCACCTAGAGGGCTAGGGTTTGGTGGTGAAGGTGTTGTTTGATGACATGTGGCAGGTTTTGAAGGAAGGAGGCTTGAATACCATCAAGAGAGAATTTGGATGAGTGACAAGTGGCCTTTAGAGGCCTAGCCATGCATCTACTACCCCAACGACTTCTTCAAAGTGCCAAAACGTCCCCTAAAGGGGTGACATCACCTTATTCTAGGGTTTCTTTTGTGTAAAAGTGAATTTTAAGATGAATTGTTTAATATTATTTTGTTGCAAGGGGTAAGATAAATATTGTGGACCCCTTATCCTATGTTTTACCCTTGCTAATGTGGACAAACTATGTGATAGACATTTTGTATAAATAGAGATCATGAAATCTCATTTTGAAATATAACTCTTTTATTGTGAAGAGCTAAGGACTGAAATTTTCACTACCCTTGAAGCTTTTTGTTCTCTTGTGCTATGGTATGGTGTTTCTTTGGTTGTGGACTTGATGATGATGATGCGCTAGCTCTTGGAGGTCATTTATAGCTACTTGTGGTGGTTTATCTTGGCATGTTATGGTTTATCTTGTTGCTATTTGGATTGGTAAGAATTTTTACTTTTTGCTATCATTTGTAATTTAAGCTCAAGGTTGATTTTGCTAAGGCTAGGTAAGAAGTATAAGTGCATACGACCCTGTTATCCCACACTTTCAGGGATAACTAGGAGATTATGTCTTGAGGCCCACAGGTCCTAGACATGGAGTACCGAGAGCCAGATCGACTTAAGCATGGCCCTGGAGGGCCCATCTTTTCTCCCTTTCAGCGCCTCCACTTTGTCAGCAACAACAACAACATCCATCACCTTCGGCTTGGTCCTGTATCAGAGATGGTTCTTGCTCCATGAGGTAATGAGTCTGGGTATCATGGTATGTGTCACTCTGATCCTCAAAACCTTTGAATATGTGCATTTGATTCCTTTGTTTCTAACGGGTTCTTGGATCTTATGCTTGTCCACTTGACCATTTCTGGGGGGAATGACAGGATGCTCTAGCAAGCTTATGTCCATAGGTTTTGAGTTGCCACTGGGGGCATTTCTGAAAAGCCATCGTCCGTTCTCGTCATACATACCACTTTCCATCTTATTTCCCGCTCACCCATCCCCTTGCACTGGTCTGGGCATAGGGTTAGCCAATCATCTAGGGGTTGTACCTTACCTTGTGGTAAGAATGGGCTAAAGGCCTGGGGGGTAAAAGTAGATGACAATAAAAGCCTAAGAATAAAACCTCGAGATGCTTTGCCCAAAGATCCCCGAGAAAGCAATAAAGAGCTTCTCAACAAGAAACAAAGGGACTCGTAAAAATAATCAAGACCTAGTTAAGGGATAGGGGGTCTCATCACGAGCCAACTTATTAGGTCCATGGGTGCCTAACGGTATGACACTACTAGTAGCTGGTTACCACGCTAGGGTAGTGACTCTTGGTTGCATGGCTAAGAGAAAGGGGGTCTCATCACGAGCCAACCTTCTCATTTCTGTGAAAGTACTTGTGGGTAACATTACCACCTCTGGTCACCAAGCCAGGGCAGTGTCCCTTGACTAGCTTCTTGAAAGAAAAAACAATAAAAAGATAAAAACCAACAAGACAAGATTTGGTTAGAGGATAGGGGGCTCATCATGAGCCAACCTATTAGATCCATGGGCATCTATCGGTATGACACTACCAACATTTGGTCACCACGCCAGGGTAGTGGCTCTTGGTGACATAGCCAAGAGAAAGGGGGTCTCATCACGAGCCAACCTTCTCATTTCCGTGAAATGCTTGTGGCTAAACATTGCCACCACTGGTCACCAAGCCAGGGCAGTGTCCTTTCACTAGTATCTTGGAAGAAAAAGAATGAAGATAAAAGGCATGAATGGGCTTGGAAACATTGCATCCATGACAAGTGCATCTCACCCTCCACAGAGGCACCCACCGGTAAGCCATCCCTGCTATCACTGTACCTTTTGCCCAGGCATCCCCATCCACTTACATGACTCGGATTTGATCCTTTCCAGGAACAACCTTTTTCCAGTAGACTCTAGCCCAATAAGACGTCCTGTCACCTCCCCCAAACTTGTGTTGCAGACTTGTATAATGTCTTTGAGGACTAAACTGGGGTAAAAGGGGTTTTATGCACATGTTTAATAAATATTGATGATTAGATGTGATTGACATTGCTATGATCTCTGTGACTTATGAGCCCATGGAGGGCATAGCTGTTGATGTGCAGGATCATGCTCAACGGACAGGTACCACGTTGGATAGGTACACATGGGGAGATGATCAATTCGGACCTCCATTGGGCTGAAAAGCCCACCTGACGGATGCTGAGACCCCAGCAGGGGGCAGAGACAGGGCAAAGCGTTTGTACCAAGGAAGAGCAGAAGAATCCACCAGAGGCATCTGAGCAGACCTGTATGTAGGGGGGTTGAGCCCTCTCCATAGGAACGTTGGCCTTGGAAGGCCCATGACGTCCCCCAGGATGCCCATGACGTCACCCAACAGTATGGACGTTTAAGGAGGCAACTATGGCAGTTTTGGCACGTGTGGCAGCTTGGAGAAGCCCAAGGAGGGATAACGTTTTGCTCCAGGAGGCTTCATTTTCCCTGGAAGGGGCTAACATCACCCTAGAAAGGGGATGACGTCTCTCTATTGCTTGATTAGGGTTTTAATTTTAAACATTTAATGTAAAACAATATGATTTTGGTATTTTGGCCTTGTCGACCTCTTAATGACCTAAATGTAATTTAGGTCATTGGTACACTATATATTGAGGGTTTTCACTCTCATTTTTGGATCATCTTTCACTCACTCATTAGTGAGGTCTGAAATTTGCTCCCTTCTTAGGGTTATTGGCTGAAATATTGAGGTGCACTTGTTGAAGGAAGATTTTACTTGGCATTTTTGGCATTTCTCTTGGTGGAAGGTGTTACAACTAGGGTTTTGCTACATGGTTTCTTGGTTTATGTAAGTGAATTTTTGCAAACACTTCTTAATTGAATGGTTTTAGTTTCATTTACTTGCATATGTTATTATATTTTGTTGAATCAAACCCTAGGTGACAAGCACTAGTTAATGTCCTTGTCTCATGTCCCCATCAAGATTTTGAGCCATTTGATTTGTTGAAGAGGATAGAGCCTTGCCATAGCAACACTTTATCCATCTTCTTCTAACTAGCCATTTTTTTCTTATTTGTTGAGCTAAGAAGGAGAAAACGCACCAAGGCCTAGGTCTCTACACCTTGGTGAGCCGATTTTCCCTAGGGTTTGCCTAGTGAAGCCTTGCTTTAGCAACACGTCACTTACAAACTCTCTTGTCTTAGTTTTATTCAATCATTAAGATAGTTGTTTTCTGCCATTGAGCTAAAGAAGGAGGAGAGAGCATTGAGGCCTAGGGTTTCTACACCAAAGTGAGCCTCTCTCCCCTAGAGTTTCATCTTTGAGGCCTTGCTATAGAAACACCTCAAAGTTTAACTCTCTTGTCTTTAGTTTCACTATCACTTAGTCCTCCAGCCTTTGCGTCGTCTTTTGACTCCATATGCCCTAGTAGCGCACTGGTCTAAGACCTCAATTGTGTTGAGCATCTTGATAATACAAACAACCAACTACTTTGAACAAACCCTAACTCTTACTAACCCTAGTGCTACCGTCATCTTCTATGCTATAAACACCTTTGTGCAACATCTATTTGTCTTTAAAGCAATTGAATGATTAGCTAGAGCGTTGCTTCAAGTATTGTTACATTAATGATTAAGTGCCATTGTTTATTGTGAAGTGCCTTTAGCATTCATTGAGAAGTAATATATATTGTAATCATTGCTATCTTGTAGACATTGATTTACTTCATCAATATCATTGTACAATTGCTCATTGTCTGAAAGTCATTGATTATATGAAGTACTAACTAGCAAGCAAGCTTGCACATATAGTTTCTTGTTGCTTTGTCTCGAGCAGGTTCTCTTATTGGTTATTATTTCTGGTTACCTTTATTGGCTATAAGCCAGGACTTTCTGATCAAGTGGTGACTTGTGAGGGGGAATATTATCACTTAGCCTTCTAAGCCCTTTTGCCTTCTCAAAGCCCTAGGTCACTGGGGACGTCTCCCCTGGGCCTTACCTCCCTAAATAGAAAGAACCTTCCCATTGAGGTGACAGTGGGTGGGATTGGTTCAATTACGCCAGTTCGACCTCTTTTCATCCATCCATTATCCTAACTACAAACTGTGTGATAACATTTTGGCACCGTTGCCGGGGAACACCGAGTCAATTCTCCTTAAGACGACACTTTTCGGTAAGCCTTGCCTTTAGAGTCTTTATCTTACAAGCTTACCTGGCGACTCCACTTAGGGTGGTTTCCCTTATCTTTTGATAGTTTCAAGAAAATTATCTGGTGACTCCACTGATGACGAAGCCAACTATGACTTCACAATGGTTTCTGGGAAACTACAAGCCTTTAAACATGAGTAAAATCCCGGGATATCCTAGACAAATGCCCCCGAACTATGAAAAATGGCTCCCTAGATTCACGGGCATTGATGGAGAAAGACCCAACTATCACATGAGCAATTTTTGGGCTTTCTTTCAGCACCACCCTGTCAGTGATGATGCTGAAGACTTGGTAATGAAACTCTTCTCTATCACTATACATGGAAATGCTAAAAATGGTATGATAATCTTCCAGCCGCTAGAATCACATCTATGAACCAGTTAGAAGAAAACTTTCTCATGAGTTGGGGCATGAAATTGGAAGATATCCAATTATTACTTAAAGGATTCGAATACGTAAGACAAATGGAGGATGAGACTATCAGGGCCTTCGGGCTAGGTTTCAGATGTTGCTACACTAGATTCCTGGAAGCCATTGTCCTGAAGACAAGTACCTTTTGTATCTCTTTACCAATGCACTTCTGGGGCATTTGAGCTTCCTCCTCAATAGAAAGGGTCCAAAAACACTTACAGAAGCTTATAACATGGCCATAAAAATTGAGGGAAATATCTCCTTGATTAGGAAGGGACATCCCTTTCAAGGCTGCGGGGGAGCGCACCCCCCCTCCCCCTCGAACCCGCTCCCGAATCGCGCTCCGAAGGGGAGCATTCAGGGAGCGCACTCCCTGAACGCTCCCCTTCGGGAGTGTTTTTAGGGACCGCGCTCCCTCATGAAAAAATGCGCTCCCTGGTTTTTGAGGGAGCGCTCAGGGAGCGTCCAGGGAGCGAACGCTCCCTGAGGATTTGATCCACTCACATGGCTTGGATTTGATCTCTCCCGGAAACACCCCACATCCAGTGAGCATTAGCCCAATAGGATGCCCTAACGTTTCCTCCAAACTTGGCTTGTAGATTAGTATAATGTCTTTGACTACTTGTCCGTGTAAAAGGGGTTTTATGCACATGTTTAATAACTTGATGATTAGATGTGATTGACATTGCTATGATCCTTGTGACTTATGAGCCCATGGAGGGCGTATCTGTTGATGTGTAGGACCATATCCGATGGACAAGTACCCTTATGGACAGGTACACATGGGGAGATGATTAGTTCAGACCTCCATGGGGCTGAAAGCCCACCGGATGGATGTTGAGAGCCCAACAGGGGGCAGAGACAGATCAGAGGGTTTGCACCGGAGAAGAGGAGGACGTTCCACCAGAGGCAGCTTGGCAGATCCGTACCCGGGGGGTTTATGCCCTTTCCACCAGGACGTAGGCCTTGGAAGGCCCATGATGTCACCTAGGACACCCATGATGTCATCTAGCACTTGTGGAGGTTTTGGGAGGCAGTTATGTGCCCAGTGGCACGTGTGGAAGGTTCTTGAGGCCCAAGGAGGCCTAACGTTTTTCTCCAGGAGGCCAACGTTTCCCTAAAAGGGCCTAACGTCACCCTATAGGGGCATGACGTCACCATTTATGCATGATTAGGGTTTTAATTATGACATTTAGTATAAAACAATATTTTGACGTAAATTTGGCCATGTCGGCCTTTTGTGACCTAAAAGTAAAATTAAGGTCATTGCTATTGTATAAATAGAGAGCTAAAACTCTTTTTTTCTCATCATCTTTCACTCACACTTGTGTGAGGTCTGAAATTTGTGCCCTTAGGGTTTTTGGCTGAAATTGCTAGTGCGCACTTGTTGAAGGAGGCTTATTTTGGTGATCTTTGGAATTTTTCTTGGTGGATGGTTTATAACTAGGGTTTGGCTTGATAAATACTTGGTGAATGTAAGTGAATTTCTGCAATCCTTCTCTTACTTGAATGGTTATAGTGTTTTACTGGCATTTTGTTAACGAAATTGCTAGATTAAACCCTAGGGAATGAGCACATGTTAATGTCCTTGTTTTAATTGCTATTTACCTACTAGATTTATGCCAAGGAGTCGTTTTCTCTGTTGAAGTCATTGCTAGGGCCTTTCCATTGCAACACCCTATCTCTTGCTCTTCAACCTAGCCGTTTTTACTTTGTCATTGAGATAAAGGAGGAAAATCCACTAAGGCCTAGGGTTACCTACACCTTAGTGGTCATTTTCCGCAAGGGTTTGATGGTTGAAGCCTTGGCTTACCAACACTTCATCCATCAAATTCCTCTTGTCTTTGGCCCTACTATTATCATTTTGTTCCTTCAATTCTTGCAGCCACTCTTTTGACTCCATTTTCCCTATGAATGCAGTGGTCTTAGACTTCTTGCTTGAGCGCTTTGATCACAACCTTCAAACATCCAATATCTTTGAACAATTATTAACACCTTCTAACCCTAGTTTAGATTGACTTTCTAACCCTATTGCTGCTATTATTCATTTGAGTTATAGTCATACTTTGCAGCAATTAAAGCTTCTTTAAGCAATTGAAAGGATAAATGCATACTTGCTTCTGATGAATGTCGGTGTTATGATATTGTCCTTCTTGCTCATTTTGAAGCACTTATTGTGAAGTATCGTATTGTGATAATTGCTATTATACATCTTTTCTTACTTCATCAATACATTAGTCAATTGCTTTTATTGAGAAAGTCTCCGATTATATGAAGTACTAACCAGCAAGTGACCTAGCAAATATAGTTTTCATGTTGCTTTGTTCTGGGCAGGTACATTTCTGGTTCTTATTATCTTTATTGGCTGTTTAGCTGGACTTTATGATTGGTGGTGACTTGTGAGAGGAAAACTTTTACTTGTCCTTTTATCCATTGCCTTATCAAAACCCTAGGTCACCGGGGACGTCTCCCTTGGGCTTACCACCCTAAATAGAAAGAGATATCCTATTGAGGTGATAGTGATAGGATAGTCTTCTGTTACGCCTCTTTGTCTTCATTTGCCTTTTCCCTTCCATCAAAGTACAAATTGCACGATAACAATGACAATATAAGGTTGGCCATGGCTGAAAGTGAAAATTTCACCATTTTCAACATACTAAGGGACACACTCCTTCCATGGAATGTGTATGTGTCCCATATGTACATGCTTTCCATTTGTCTTATTTGATTCTCTCTCTATTCTTGAGTTTTGTTTATGAGGTTTTTTATACATTAAGATGATATTTGGGCCCTACAAACTGAAAACGTGCTATAAATGTTTTCTGCATTATTTCTTTTTCTCAGAGTTACATTCATACAAAACACCCAAAGCCCTGTTAGCTTTTTAATTTTTACCATTACAAAATTCATGTAAGGTTTTTGTTTAATAGGTTCATTTGATTTTTGTGTATTAGTTCTCTTTTTAGCATGTGAAACTCAATTTTTAAATTGAGTTGTAATGTTGATTTTGTACTACTTAATAATGTAGGTTGAATGCAAGGAATTATTTTACAGAGATCTACCGGTTTTGGACGACACGCTTGCTGATAAGCTTGCAAATGGTTGTACCTCTTTGAGTCAGGTTTTATTTCCTCCAACTCACTTTTGAGGTTCAAATTGGATAGACAATGCTCATTGTTTTAAAGGTTTTCTTGATTTGAAATCCAAACATGTTATACAAAATACATAATATGAATATTGACTTCTGAACCAATTGTGGATGTTTATTATCTAGCATTGTCTGAAGTGTTATCCAAGCTCGAATGGTGTAGAAGATTCAGTCACTTAAAAGGTACTTTAACCTATTGTATTTTAACATTAAATTTGAAAACAACAGGTCCAAGAATCAATCTTACAAGAGCACAAGAAAATAGCAGAAGCAAAAAAGAAACAAGTAATCCAACGAGCACTTCTGCAAGAACTTTCCAAGGTATGAGAGTTTTCTTAGATGGTTTCAACCATTATCATGGTTCGTTTTTAACATGCTTGAAAATTTAATTTGTGTACATTATTTGTCATTAGTGCCTCTAGATGGTTATCAGGATGAATGCATGTCTTCTTTATGGGAATCACATGTAGGTGGATATTAGATGTAATCTGTAGCATATAAATCTAACAAAAACAAGTTAAACTTTATCTGTTAGCAGAGGAAAAGTACAGAACTAGATCATAGACTGGACAATCACAAAGAAAGTGCAATAACGTATGTGTTATTTTCAATTCTAACAAAATAGAAACACTGAATAGGTTGGGATTGTTTGCAACAAAATCAAATTAAATTGTTTGATGGAGTTCGCAACAAGCATTCTTGGATGGCATAATCACCAAATAGGACTTGTTATCCCCGTTTTCTAGGGATAACTAGGAGATCATGTCTCGAGGCCCACAGGTCCTAGACATGGAGTACCAAGAGCAGGATTGACCTGAGCATGGCCCTAGAGGGCCCATCCTTCTTCTTCTTCACCAGACTTGTCCTGTTAGCAGCAGCAACTTCCATCACCATCGGCTTGGACTTGCATCAGAGAAGACTCTTGCTCCATGAGGTAATTAGTCCAAGGTATCATGGTATGTGTCATATTTGATTGTTGTAACCTTCTTATATATGCATCAGGTTCCTTACATTTCTAATAACTGCTTGGATCTTACACTAATCCACTTGACCATTGTTGGGGGGATTAACGGGGTGACCTAGCAAGCTTGTATTCATGGGTTTTGGTTAGCCACCAGGGGGGATTTGCAGAGCCATCGTCCGCTCCCACCATTCTATCATTTTGCATCTTATCTCCCATACATCCATCCCATTCCCCTAGTCCGGCCATTAGGATGACCTTTTGAGGGTTACACTTTGCCCTGTGGGAAGAAGGGGCTAAAGGCCCAGGGGGTAAAAGCAGTTGGTAAGAGATAAAAACCATAAGAAACAAAACCTAGAGATGCTTCGCCCAGGGATCCCCGAGAAGGCAATAAAAGGCCTCTCAATAAGAAACAAAAGGGACCCAAAGAAAATAACAAAAACAAGACCTAACCAAGAGGATGGGAGGTCTCATCACGAGCTGGCCCATTATGTTCATAGGTATCTAGCAGTATGACATTGCCATCATCTGGTCACCACGCCAGGGCAATGACCTTTGGTTGCATGGCCAAGGGAAAGGGGGTCTCATCACGAGCCAGCCTTATCATTTCTGCGAAAATACCAGTGGGTAACACTGTCAGCTCTGGTCACCATGCCAAGGCAGTGTCCTCTGGTCAAACCTTGAAGTAAAAAGAAAGAAAAGCAATAAATAAAAAATAAAGGCAATAAAGGGGCTTGGAAAAAGTGCATCCATGACGGGTACAACTCACCTCCTACAAAGGCACCCTCGGACAACACCTACCCCTGGTCTTACTATGACTGGACATCCCTAGACCATATCACTTCATGAACATGGCTTGAATGATCTTCTGTGGGAACTTTCCTTTTCTTGTGGATATTAGCCCAATAGGTTATTCTGTTTGTTTCTTCAAACTTTGTATAGTAGATATGTGTAATGTCTTTGAGCTTTTAGAGGATATGCTAGGGGTTTTATGCATGTATTTGATAAATTTGATGATGAAATATGATTGACATTGCTATGATCCCGAGGACTGATGAGCTCATGGAGGGCGTAGTTTTTGATGTGCAGGACCATACCCGACGGACAGGTACCAGTGGACTGGTACACATGGGGATATGATTAGCTCGGACCTTCATGGGGCTGAAGAGCAAATCAAATGGTTGTTGGATGGAAGAGACATGGCAATGTTGTGATGAGCCATAGCACGAGAAGAAAGAAGGACGTTCCACCCAGGACACTTTGGCAGAGCTCGGCCTAGGGGGAATCACCCACTGCAGATGGGACGTTTGCTTCTGATGGACAGGACGTCGCCTGAGAGAGCTGGACGTTTTCTGGAGCGTGTGGCAGGGTGCTGAGGTCATTTGGCATGTGTGGCAGCTTGGAGGAGCCCTAGAAGGGTCAACGTTTGGTTTTTTGGATGCTGTGTTTGCCCAAAAAGGGCCAACGTCTCCCTCAAAGGGGCTTGACGTCCCTCTTTTAGCTCATATTATGACATTTTCTAGCAGATTAGTGTAAAAACAGTGTAAAATTGGTTAGTCAGCCTTGTCGGCTGTTTTAATGACCTAAAATTTAATTAAAGGGTCATGGATTGGTATAAATAGAGGACGTTTGGCCTCATTTTAAATGGACATAACTCACTCTCTTGTGAGAGATCTACTTTTAGTCTTTTGTCTTGGTATTTTTCTCTTGGAAGTGAGGCGCAACTCTTGTGGAGGATTCTTCTTGGCATTTTTATGGTGTTTCTCTCATTGGAAGGTTTACAACTAGGG
>ML776802.1:974457-988406 GCA_009831015.1 Picea engelmannii
CTGAATTTTGAATGGGACCTAAAATTCTACTTTCTCCATATGAAGTCCAATGAGGTTGGAACCACTCTCAAACATCCTGAAACAATTAATGGTAATGTTAAAAATTTAAGTAAAAGTGACATTCTCCTTTATCTTTCATTTAAATACTAGGGTGGGGACCTTTTTAAATAGCACTAGTAAGGCAAAAATACCCTTATCTGCACACCAAAACACATCATCCCCCCCCCCACCGCGGTTTTCTAAATTTTTTTAGACAGACGATTTTTTGCAAACGACCCGCGAGTTTTTGACGATTTTTTCGAAAAAATCTCGATTTTTTCAGTGATTTTTTGGGAAAAAATCGTTTCCTTGAAAAAATCGCGATTTCTCGCGATTTTGCCGATTTTTAGCCGATTTTCTCCACTCTGGAACTTTGATCGTTTTCTTGAGCTGGGCGCATCTCTTTATTATTGCTGAGTGTTTGCACTAGGGTCGCATCCCTCATTGACTAAGGCGTGGCTTCCCTGCTGGTCGAAATCCTCAGTTCATGATCCCTGCTGATCAAGATATTTGGAGCTGCGTGTGTCTTTTGGCTGGTCGAGCTCTCATTTCCAGTGGTCGTGGGTCCTTCTTTATGCTACGTGGGTGGTAAAAGGGAGGCTGCTGTTGCTGCTGCTAGTCGACTTCTAATTGTGGGCTGTCCATTGCAGGAAGAGAGGCCGATCACCTAGTAAGGAGCTGCCACAACACTGCAATCTGTTAGCATGACTATAATCCACTAAATCGCCTTCTCTTATCAGCTCGTGGGGGGACAGTTTTGGTTATTTCTTTATGGCTGCGTGAGCTGTGAGGCTTCTAACTCCCAACAGCAGTCAACTTCATCATAGCTGAGAGGTATTCCTGCCTCCTTCTGATTGTAATTGGTTCAGCAATAATAATCAATAAAGAGCAGCCGATATTTAGTTAATTTGCTACTTCATATGTGATCGTTTTCATTATATTTTTATGGGTTTTGTTTAATATCAAAACACTACACTTGGCACTTTATTGGGGAGGTATAAGGTGTTAGAAAACCAACCAAACAGCCAACCAAACAAAGAAACAGACCGCTGTTTACTCAATTTTCACCTACAGCAGTTAAACACAAAAGCATGCCAAGTGTTTGACGAAAGTCCAACACCAGAACTTGAAGGTTTTTTCCCACTTTTACAACCTAGAATATTTCATCTTTCCATCCCTCTCTCTCTCTCATAACTTTCACATTGCTTCACTGGTCTTGGCTCTTGAAGAGCTTGTAGCAGCATTGATGCTACAACCTCTTCCCATTTAATAAAAAATAAACTGCTTTGGAGGAAACTGTGGCGTTCAAGATTAGTCTGTATGTGCCACTTATTGTGAGGTGATATCATTATGAATCTTTATGTGTTTTGGTAAATAGTTGCTCAAGTAAATTAGTTTACTAGGCTTGGTGAGGCAATAGTGTAGTTGCCCATCTAAATATTTTGTGCATACTTATATAATAGAAACTATGTTGTATTGTCTATGCATGCAGGATATTATCTGTTGTTCCATCTCACTTCTGGTTTAAGTTTTGCAGATCACCTCTAAGAAGTTGTTGGGATAGCTTCAAGGATGAATGTACCCTCATATTCGCTTACACTTCACTAGCATTCTCTGTCCCTCTTCCTCATTCTTTCAGATTTAGTTTTTGGTATATAACATGCTTAGATTGGTCACTTAATCATTACAACTTTTTGGTTTTTGTATGCACGAAATTTCTGCCTAAAAACCGAAATTTCATAACTTTGTAGATTTGTGACAGGTTAAGGGGAAATGCTGCCAAAATTTGAGCAGAAATCAAGTGTAAAGGGCTACAAAGTCACATATTTCGGCCAACAACACTTCGAAGGAGTAAAACACTCATTCATCCCCTCTTATGCTTTCAAATTCTTGATCTGAAATTCATTGTAAAGTTGGGAGAGTCTCCCAACTCTTCTTTCTATCATCCTAAGTTGTATTTCAGCAAGCATATTTCTTTTCCTTTTGCCCACCTTGGCCACAAAATCGGTAGGCTTGTCCTCCACATTGTGCCAAAGTTGTGAGGCTTTAACACTTGTTTCCTTATGCCCACCTTTGCCCTTAAATCAAAGTTGTGAGGCTAGTTAGTTGTTTTAATTTAATTTTCTGCAATCATACATTTTCCCCACTTTGTCCTTAATGAAAAGATTGTGTGGCTAGTTGTACTTGTCATTTCCATTTTCTTAGTTCTTTTTGCCCACCTTTGTCAACGAAATCGGTTGGCTTGCCACCATATCGTTGCAATAGTTGTGTGGCTAAATCTCAATTATTGTTTCCCTACCATTGCCCTTAAGGCAAAGTTGTAAGGATAGATCTTATTCTTCTAATTCAACAAGTAAAATCTACTTGCTCCACTTTGCCCATTATTCTCTCCCCTTGCGGTTCGTTCGATCTTGGGTAATAACAAGGTGTGAAGGTTGTGTGGCTAGTATAATAGGCACTTCAGATCTTCTTTTGAAGTCAAGAAAGGACTGGCCTGACCCATGAAGCTAGAGGAGATAAGAAGGTATCGCCCTTCTCTCTTGTTGAGCATCCAACAGGAATAGATTGACCTATGAAGCTAGAGGGTGTATCGAGACGGCTTGCCACCTCCCCCTGTTGAGCATTCAGCAGTTCGTCCAATTTCTTGGCCTAAGGACAAGGTTTTGGAGGTAGTCATCTAGTTGGGTCTTCACCCATAAATTTAGCCTAATCTAAAAAGTGACACTTAAAATTATTTAAAATCGACCAAATTACATTGCAAAACTTTCACTTTTCAAAGCATTTTAATTACAAGCTATTTCCTTGCAAATAATTTATCTTTCTAAGCAATCTTGTGACTGGAATCTTATTTAAAGTCTTTTCATTTCAACATTGGAAATATTATTGTGTTTCATTAAAGTTGTTATCTTTCCAAGCAATCATTTTCTTGAAGCATTTCATGTTACAATTTTTGCAACACTTTTAATTTCATCTGTGGTTAAATCCTTTTCAAGAAAGTTTTATTTCCAGTAAAGTAATTGAAATACATTTGGAAGATTATTTGTTTGTGAAAAGAAACCTAGCCATTGGTCTTGAAGGGTCAACATATTCTATCTATTATTTGATCAAGCCTAGAGAAAGTTATTGTTTTGTAAAGGTCATTGTTGACCTCTTGGGCATTGGGTGAACCTCAAAAATTAAAATTAAACTCCTAGAAACTTAAAGAATTAACTAAGCCTAGTTACCATTAGGGTCTACCCCCCTTGGCTTCCCTAGGAGTTGGCCTAGACAGAGGGAGTCTGGATCGAGGTAACAGTGGGTCTAGACTCAAGTACTTTCCTCCAAGGACACACCAAGTGGATTGGAGACTTCTCCATGTTTGTAGGTGTGTATTAGGCGGTAACAAGATCTTCACAGAGATAGATCTAGTCTGTAGTACAAAGAAATTCAAGTAGAATACTAATCTATAACATGTGACGGTAGATCCATAACATGCAAGTCGAATCTGCTGCATGCATGGTAGAAAACACAACATTCACTCCAGAATACGATGTTGAATTGTTGGATCTGATTGGAAACTGAAATTGATAGCAATACTCCTTGGAATTTGATGAAATCTGTCTCCAATGGGTCGCCCCTCTCCCTAGACGACTTGCTTTGGCTCAAGAGTAAATCGCTAGCCTCTGGGAGCTTGCTGCTACACTGTCATACCTTTGATTCTGTTGCTAGGGTCCCCCACGCATTGGCTATTGATAAAAATGACACCCCAAGAGAAATAACAGTCAGAAAATGATGGGATCTGTCCCAATGGAAGCACCCTATCTTCCTCTCAACTAGGTTTCGAGGGTTTAGGTTCGCCTTGCTTCTCCAAGCCTAGTGACCTATCCGTATGGTGGATCCTCCTCCAAAACCTCACGTTGCTAAGATAAATCCACGCTATATTTCTGATCTGAATCTGCCTAAATCTTGGACCTGTAACTGATGCGAATGCTTGACGAAGGATCCAATCCTGTACTCTGAAGCCTGATGGAGAATCTGGGTGATTCTTCCGATGGATTAGGGTGTGTCTTTCAACACCGAAATCAATCGATGGTGGTGGTTTCCTCCAGAAATCCACAAAACATCAAAAGTCACCTGAGTTCTCCTCTGGTTTCCAATTCTCAATAATAATGGAATTAGGTCACTTTTTCTCCTTTATACTCAACCCTCATCGAATTCCACGTTCACTTTAATTAATTAAGTGACTTTTCCTAAGTTTTATCTTTAATAATCACTTAAGTCACTTAAAACACCTTTTTCTCCTTTTTACTATATAATGTCACTTTCACTTTAGACTTTTGGTTAAATGACATCAAATAAAGGTTTTATTCCCTTTTTTTTTTCTCTCGACTATAGTCGACGAGAACATATAGAATACTAAGTCAATCCTTGCTGGAGTCATCATTGGGAAAGGGACATTACATTTTGGGCTGGTGTGATGCTTGAAGGGGATACTAAGGCGAATTGTCTTACATGGCTTATATCTTAAGTTACAACCTACTTTGCATGCTTTAAGGGCTAATGTTTCTTATGAACCTTGGCTAACCCTGTTTTATACTTTGGTTTGTTTTGGATGACCCTGACATTGTTCCTTGAGGGACATCCTGGGATTGTACCTAGGACGTTGTGCTTTTATTTGCAGGACCTTGGCATGTGCGATGGAGAGCAGTGGGTCATCCAATGACTCACCACGCTCAAACATCAACTCACATCCTTGAAACCTTGAAGTTTGAACGATGGACAGATGGGCTTGGTATCAAAAGATTCAGTCATGATGGAACATGTATGGGCTGGAAGCCCATAGGCTGGGCAGAGCACCCTGTTATCGCAGGATTTGTAGTTGTTCAAAGCTCAACACAAGATTACCAAATCTTGCACAGCTACAGGATATCCTACCACTGTCGCCTTAGTAAGAGATCCCCACGTTTTAGTGATGGAGGAGGTCCACCACAGGGGAGGCTTCCCTGGTGACCTCAAGAGATCAAAGTAGCAAGTATTATAGCCAAGCCTACCGCCCCCTCTCTTGATCACCTAAGTCAAAAGTCTATGTCCGTGAAATTGATGAGGTAAAAGATGATTTGGGTACCTGCCTAGATCAAGAACAAATTACAACATATGTATGATGATTTCCAAGTACCAATATGCAATATAAACCTCAAGAGCCAATAGACAATGAAGATTAATGATAGCTGGTACAAAATTGTAGCAGTACAATGGTTTGCAACAGCAATAAGAGTTTTGTAACAACAACAATTAAAATAGACCAGAATTGCATGAAATAACAAGGAAAACTTAGTACATATCCCGTAGATCAATATCTAATTCTTCCAACAATTTTGAAGTATGTTAGCTTGTTATTAGAGTGATATATGCTGTAAATTAGAGTGAATTAGATGTCTGTAGCAACACTTTGCAACAACAACAATAAAATTAGTGAATTAGCTTAGGTTAGAGTTAACAAAGTTAGTAAAAAGCCTTAGAGAATAAGAATAGAGAGTTGTTTGATTACTTTCTTCACAAGAGAGCAAGTAGACTAGTGCCTTTAGGGTTATGGAGTCTTTCATAACAGCAATACAATATAAATTGGAGATGATAATAGCAAGATATAAGAGGTGGGGTTTGAGATCTAAGGTGCTAGCACATTAGGGCCTTAGATTTCAAGCCTTAAAGAGAAGGGTTGCTAGAGTGCAAACACTTTTGGGCTCTAACAACTTTTTCTCCCTTCTTAAGTTCTTGAATAAAATAATAATCAATAGTCTAGAATCAAACTCCTAAAGTGATAGCTCTTTAGGGCTTTAGGAGATTAAATCTAGGTTGGATATCCTTCACAATTTTATGGATGAAATCAACCTTGTGAGAGGAGGAAGCACTTATGCTCCTCTCATAAGGTTTAGCCAAGCAATAAATCTTCAATATGAACAAGTAGATTCACAATAAAGCATTTGATAACATGAAATTGCAGAAATTTACTTCACCAAGACAATGACAAGTACAAACCCTAATTGCATAAAATTCCTCCAAAAATCAGCCAATAGACATCCATACTTGTCCTCCAAAAGCTAGCGCATGAGTAAAAGAGACCAATAACCCCAAGAATAGCGAAAATTTTAGACCTCTCTCACACTTGTGTGAAGAAAGAATGATGATAAAATTAAATGTCAAGGAGGTGTATTTATATGATCCCTCCTTGACCTATTTGTACACTTAAATTGTCAACATAAAAACGTGCTTGCACCCTAGACGTCCTTCTCCTCAAGATCTAAAGCCTAAGGCCCAAATGTGCTTGCACCTTAGGGGTTAGATCCTACCTCTTGGTTTCATGTAGATCACCTTTCAAGCTTGGTTGCGTTGGAAGACTCCATAACCCTAGAAAGACACTAATCTTAAAGCACTCTTATGGTGAATTGATTGATGAACCTCTCTCTCAAAACTCTCAAGCATTCTACTATCTATACTAATTTTAACCCTAGCAAACTCACTATATTTCTTGCTGCTGTTATAAAAGTTTGCCACAGCCATCTAAAACAACATTAGCTTATTGCATACACTCATCTAAAGGTGGCTTAACTCACTCAGAAATTACCTCTAACAATTGGATAATGTTCTATTGGTTGTATCATGTATGCTTAATTTTCATTGTCAATTGTGGTATTTCCAAGCAGTTATTATTGCTGCTGTTACAAATCACTTGTTGCTGTTATAAGACTGGTTTACTGCTGCAATTTGCAACAGCCATAACAATCTAACTTGTCTAATGTCTAGAAGAGGTCTTTACTGCACAGTGCATACTTTAGCTTGAAAGTGGTTATATATATACTGCAAAGTGTTCTTGTTCCGGGCAGGTACCAAATCATCTTCGAACTTCTTCTATTTCCCTGACCTAGACCAACCATTTGGTGATCAAGATAGGGGGTGGCAGGCTTGGCTACTAAACTTGATATTTGATCCCTTGAGGTCACCATGGAAGCCTCCCTTGTGGTGGACTTCTTCCATCACTAAAACGAGGGAAGATCCTACTAAGGTGACAGTGGTAGTTTCTTCCGTAGTTATGCAAGATTTGGGAATCTTGTGGTGGGCTTTGCACAAGTACAAATCCTGCAATAACAAGGACTAAAAGGACATGCCATGACCGTCCACCTGAGGGGATCTGGGTAAACACTTGTACATCAAAATCATCCCATCATAGCCACATACAAAGAAATCATCACACTTTGGGCACATCTGGGTGGTCACATCTCGTGAAAAAAATATAGGGTACGCTGCAGAGAATTTGGGGTGTAACATGATGCACTCTCACAATCACTTCAATAAAAAAGAAGGGTGTGAAAAGACTAGAACTCAAGCAAAATCACTAGTGAATAATCACATCGTACCCTACTTCACCCTACCCTTTCCGCCTTTACAGAATAGGCCTTGGGAATGTACAAAAATACCCTAGCTAAGAATATAAGTAATATATATGATAAGTCAAAGATAGCTCCTCCAATGATGGCATGTGAGATAATAGAGCATAATGGGCTAAGAGAACTCTGTTTTAGCTGAAACAATCTGTTCCCTAAGCCCTGCGGTCCTCCTCCTCCTGAAAATAACATGCATTCGACCTCACAATCAAAATTAGAAACTGATGTCTCAAAGCATCCAATCTGCTGTAATGATCTTTCTAAATCTGCCTTGGAAGGATTATAAAGCCTTGGGTGTGCCGTAAATCTTGAAGGTAGGATTGTAAATCCTAATAAACATTGCTGCCAAATCTTCTGCGAATTGGATTCCTGAGTGGTTCTAGATTTGTTGCATTGTGTGTCTTCTGAATGGCTCCAAAACTCATCATAGTGTGAAGCTGGGGCATGGTGGGTGCAATTGAGACCAAATCGCTAATGGTGGGAGGTATCTGGTGGATCATAAGTGGTGTGCCATCCTCGAATTGTGGGCTTATCTTGCTAGATAAATTGAATATTTCTATTATGTTTGTTTGCTTCATTTTATATCATGCATTTTTAAGACTTAGAGTTGAAAATTAGAATCTGGAGCTCCCCCTCCCCAATTGATAGCAAGGCTGGTTGTCATACATTGCAGCAATGACTAACAAAAAATAATTTCATTGAATTAAGAATATAAATGACAACATCCTAGATTGTAAATTAACATTGATATACCACTATGGTCTAAATATTAAAAAATGTCCAAAATGAAAGATAATGTTCAACCAGCGGCTAATAGATTTTTTGTATAAGTTATACTGAACTGACCTAATTGTGGCAATAACTTGAGGTTTTTGTCAAGCTCACATGTTACTTTCTGTACACAGCCTTCAGAATTTTAGCATACTGCAATAAATATTTCCCTTTTCATGAGCAAATGCAAATAATGATCTATTTTGTTCTTGGTTAAGTTGATTCATCTGATGTATGTGAATCAATAAAAGTCACCAGATATTAACAAGTTTGACAATTCCTCTTTTTTGGCATGCATACATAATTATGTTTTGCCATGCTAGTTCACATTAATGGAAACTGTTTCAATAGAATCTTGTTTTCTGTATGTCAGGTTGTAGAAATGGATGTTCCTCATTCCTTGCTAGAAGAGCATGGTCGGCAACTCTATGGAGCCAAGCTGATACAGCTGCAGGTAGGGCCATTTTGATTGGCTTTATCGTGTACATAAATTTAACTTTGATTGGTAGTTTGGCTGTTTCATAAATGTTCACTAAATGTTTGTGTTTGAGAATTTACAACTTTGATTGCAGATAACTATGAAATTGACTGAGGATCAGATTCTTACCCTCTCAAGTGCAAAGGCAGTCAACAACTACCTCTTATCACAAAAGGAGACAATCAAGGAGATTGTCAAACAAACACTTGCTGTTGAAGAAATATTCAAGATTGAAAACTTGCAGGTCTTTCAATTTCATATCTAACTAGTGTGGTCTTGTTCATATGCATGTGCATCCACTAAGACAAAAGTGAGCATGAATTTTTGTTAAAACCAGAACTAGATTTAATATGCTCTTTTGAATGATATGCTTACCTGATAGTTGCTGAATATTCATATTATTTCCTGTTAAGGACACAACAGGTATGATAGTTGTGTGTGATACAAAGCAAAACTGAAAAAAAAAACAGCCTATGTGCTACAGAACAGAGACTTGAACGCAGCTGTCATTCATACACCCATGACTTGACGCATTTAAACCTTAGCATCATAGTTTTCCATGTAATACAATGATGTTGGGAAGGAGTTTAAGAGCCTTACAGCCATGCCTTAACAGATAACATGGCTTTATGATAGCCAAGAAGTTGTGTTGAATTTCTCAGTAGTGATTAGTTTAATCCATGTTTCCAACCAACTTTCCACAAATGAGAGTGATGCATGTGTGAGACTTGTCTATATGAATGATAAATAAACAATGGTTCTGTTGGCGACGGAAGTCACTCCTGGATTGCTAGCAGAAGCAGAGCCCGACGCCCATCAGTTTTATGTCACGATTGTTTCTAGATAGGTGATCGAATGGAAGGAAACTCAAAACAATAGCATTCCAACTCTGAAAGCAGGCCAGGTATGCATGAGCAAGTGAGGTCTTGTGTAAATTTCAGACAGTGGGCTGTAGTAAAGGGTGAACAGGCGGAAGACTTATACGAGAGGAACGCAGAGGTCTGTTATAAACAGCAGGTTTCTAACAGACTGAGGAAGAAGACGTCCAAATGCAATATCATCTTACATTCAAACGCAAAACCAGAGAATGTAGTAATGCGACAACAAATCTTTTATCATAACATAACTGCAATAACTCGCACGACTCAGTCAATCATGAACTCTCTTAGCATGAGATGAAAATAGTCGGAGTAAGAAGAACTGTTTGACATAAAACAAGAAATCTCACATACAGATACACAAGCTGAAAACTGAGATAGCTGTTAAAACATTACAGTAGGGAGCTCTGCTCAACCATCGATAGATACAAAAATACCACAACTGAGTCTATATACTTAGGAAAAATCGCCTAACAGAGGCGTGCCCAGAGACTCGCAACTTGATGTCCCCTCCGTCAAACTCGTACTAAAATCCTTCTTCAAACGCCACCTTAACTGCGCATGGCTCCTGTAAGGAGGGTAGCTGAGCCATTAAGTGCTGGGCTAACGTGTGCAGACTTCTCTGTCGAGTTGAAGACTTTGGCATGGCGTCTTTGAAGAAATGGGTACATAGGACCCCCTCGAGCGGACCGCTTGCCAGACTTTCCATACCTTATACTTAATGCATGAGGAGAGGTTTCACCCACCCCTGCCTACCGTCATTTACTCCAGGCGAGGAACAGTAAGGAGATTGGATCCGATGGCGCCTGGAGGTCGCGATGATCCCTTCTGCAACTGAACTCGGCGCCTTGGGCCTTCTTTATGCAGCTCCTTCCTCTCCTCAAGTGACCACGGGTTGTGACCCCGTGCTTATTCCCAAAGCGCTTTCGGCACTCGCGGATGGAAAGAGTTAATCTTTGCTGATCGAATTTGCGAGGGGCGAGGAGGCGAGGAGCCCAATTGCGCGCCACGTGTCCGCTTCAGATGGACGGCCTTGATCGTCTTCGGCAATACTGTGGGCCCGGGTCCGAGACTTTCTCGGCACTTCGCGTCTCGCGGCTGGGAGGAGCTAGTCTTCGATCTCCAAAGTCACGAAGGGCGAGGAGGCGAGGAGCCTAATCGCGTGTCACGTGTCCGCTTCAGATGGACGGTTCTGATCACCTCGGCAAGACTGTGGGCCCGAGTCCTGGATGCCCTTAGCACTTCGCGACTCGCGGCTGGAAGAGGCTGGTCCTTGATCATAAAAGTTGCGAGGGGCGAGGAGGCAAGGAGCCTAATCGCGCACCACGTGTCCCTCTTCGATGGAAGGCTGAGATCTTCTTGGCGGTACCGTGGGCCCATCACTAAAAACTCTTTTTACTTCGCGATTTGCGAGTTCGCGGGTCGAAGACCCTCGGCTCCCCAAGATAGCGATATGGACCGGGCGCCTCCCTGGTCAGCACTCTTCACATGTAACCATCGGCTAGGGCCAAGTATTAACGCCTCTCGCAACTCGTGGCTTCGCGAGTTGGAGTATCGAACTTTGGCATCCTCCCCTCGCGAAGTCCCGAGACGCAATGGTCAGCGCAGGTTGACCCCTTCCGGGCACTTTTGTAACTCACAATCTCGCGCAACCAAAAGACACGGTCCGCCTTCGAATTCACACACTCCGAGTTTGAAAAACACTGCTGCACTTATACTGATCTCGATTGACGTCTTTCGAAAATATTTTTGCGCTATACTTGGCGCGACTCGGTTAATCTGCGATTTCCCATCAACTGTCGTTCTGCTCTGTCACTGGTTCTTTTCCGCTGAAGGATGCAATGCCCGCTCGCTTGATCTGCTACTTGGAAAAACAGGGATTCTCCTGTGCTGCACTTAAGCATTTCGTGCAACTTGCAGACCCGAATGCTCTCGAACCCATGACAAGAATTATCGCTAACAGGTTCATAAAGGGATAAAAAATCGCTTTTGGTTTTCAAATTATTAGAGGTTTACACAAAAAAAGAGCTTAAACATGTTATCAACATTCATCATTAACAAATTGAAGACATATTGATATAATATTTAAGAACTAACCAACATAGATTTAGATAGAGATTTATATACAACATTTGGTATTAGGGAGTATTAGTCAAGTCAACAATCTGTCCTGTTATCCCCACTTTTAGGGATAACTAGGAGATTATGTCTCGAGGCCCACAGGTCCTAGACATGGAGTACCGAGAGCCAGATCGACTGGAGCATGGCCCTGGAGGGCCCATCTTTTCTCCTATTCAGCACCTCCACTTTGTCAGCATCAACAACATCCATCACCTTCGGCTTGGTCCTGTATCAGAGATGGTTCTTGCTCCATGAGGTAATGAGTCCGGGTATCATGGTATGTGTCACTCTGATCTTCAAAACCTTTGAATATGTGCATTTAATTCCTTTTGTTTCTAAGAAATGCTTGGATCTTATACTTGTTCACTTGACCATGTCTGGGGGGAATAACAGGATGCCCTAGTAAGCCTGTGCCCATAGGTTTTGGTTTGCCACTGGGGGGATTTCTGAAATTCATCATCCGCTCCTTTCATATTACCACCTTTTCATCTTGCTTCTCGCTCATCTACCCCATTTCACTTGTCCGGGCATTGGGTTGACCAATTATTTAAGGGTTGCACCTTGCCTTGTGGGAAGAAGGGGCTAAAGGCCCAGCAAGTAAAAGCAAGCTGGCAAAAGATAAAATCCTAAAGATAAAACCTCGAGATGCTTTGCCCAGGGATCCCCAAGAAAGCAGTAAAAGGCTTCTCAGCAAGAAACAAGAGGGACCCATAAAAATAATAAAACAAGACCTAGTCAGGGGATGGGGGGTCTCATCACTAGCCAGCCTATTACGTCCATGGGTACCTAACAGTATGACACTACTAGTAGTTGGTTACCACGCCAGGGTAGTGACTCTTGGTTGCATGGCCAAGAGAAAGGGGGTCTCATCACGAGCCAACCTTCTCATTTCTGTGAAAGTACTTGTGGGTAACGCTGCCACCATTGGTCACCACGCCAGGGCAGTGTCCCCTGATTAGCCTCTTGAAAGAAAAAATGAACAAAGAAGAAAGAATAAAGGCATGAGTGGGCTTGGAAACAATTGCATCCAGGACAAGTGCAACTCGGCTTCTACAAAGGCACCCACATGTAAAGTTCTACATTCCCTTTCTTTCACTGCACCCATTGTTAGGACATCCCTTATCCACCTCACTCACTTACATGACTCAAATTTAGTTTTTTCTGGGAACTTTCCTTTTCCAGTGTACACTAGCCCAATAGGGCACCCTGTCACTTTCCCCAAACTTGTATTGCAGACTTGTATAATATCTTTGAGCATTTAACTGAGGTAATAGGGGTTTTATGCACATGTTTAATAATATTGATGATGAGATGTGATTGACATTGCTATGATCCCTGTGACTTATGAGCCCATGGAGAGCGTAGCTGTTGATGTACAGGATCATGCCCAACGGACAGGTACCATGTTGGACAGGTACACATGGGGAGATGATCAGTTCGAACCTCCATGGGGTTGAAGAGCCCACCCGATGGATGTTGAGACCCCAACAAGGGGCAAAGACAGGGCAGAGCGTTTGTACCAGGGATGAGCAGAAGAGTCCACCAGAGGCAGCTGAGCATACCTATACCTAGGGGGGTTGAGCCCTCTCCACAGGAACGTTGGCCTTGGAAGTCCCAGGACATCTCCCAGGATGCACATGATGTCACCCAGCAGTATGGATGTTTTGGGAGGCAGCTTTGGCAGTTTTGGCACGTGTGGCAGCATGGAGAAGCCCAAGGAGGGCTAGTGTTTCACTCCAGGAGGCTGCATTTTCCCTAAAAGGGGCTAACGTCATCCTAGGAAGGGGATGACGTCTCTCTATTGCTTGATTAGGGTTTTATTTTAAACATTTAATGTAAAACAGTATGATTTTGGTATTTTGGCCTTGTTGGCCTTTTAAGGACCTAAAATGTAATTTAGGTCATTAGTACACTATATATTGAGGGTTTTCACTCTCATTTATTCATGATCTTTCACTCACTCATTAGTGAAGTCTGAAATTTGCATCATTTTTGGGGTTATTGGCTGAAATTGTGAGGCGCACTTGTTGAAGGAAGACTTTTTCTTGGCATTTTGGCATTTCTCTTGGTGGAAGGTATTACAACTAGGGTTTTTCTATGTGATTTCTTGGTTAAATGTAAGTAAATTTCTGCAAAACTTCTTGATTGAATGGTTGTAGTGTTGTTTTCTTGCATTTATTATTATAATTTGCTGAATCAAACCCTAGGTGACAAGCACACATTGAAGGTCCTTGTCTCATGTCC
>ML776802.1:1007146-1036722 GCA_009831015.1 Picea engelmannii
ATATATATATATATATATATATAAATGCTCCGGAGACGCTTCGCTCCCGACCATTTTTTGAAAAATGCGCTCCCACGCTCCCGCTTCGCTCCCACGCTCTGGCAACACTGGTTCAAACCATTGTAAATCAGCTTCACAGTTAAGTCAAATCCCAATACCAACTTGTACCTATGAGCTAATACTTGATTTTGGACCAACATATTCACCTATGGGGAATTACTTCCATATGTATCCATGAACTTCTAGTAATGATGAGATAAACAACACAAATATTTGAGCTTTAGCAAAGATTCTCTTCTTGACACCATGATTCACACTAGACAGGTGTCAATGACTACATACCTGGTAGGAAAGAAAGGCAACTCGTCTTAGCAATCTAAATGTGTTCCCCAATACACTCTCAAGCAACATTTTGAACAGAAAAATGTGTACAATTTCCTCCTAAAGTAGGGAAGAAAATAATAATCACTTATTGTATGCATCCCATTGGTCTTTTTGATCTAATCTAGATTCTAAACTCTGGAATTGGTAATTGCAATTTCAGCATCTTTGTCGCAAAAAATCATGGGTTTTTGTGGAGACTCTCATGTGGCACCATACAAATCCTGTAGCTATTTCAAGGGCTTCCTTCTAAACTTGTTCTGTCTTCTATAGTCAATTGGCATGTTGTAGTTGACTAGATAAAACACCATAGAGATTACATGTGCATTTAGTACTGACTTTTTGTGGGAAATTATTTGGGGTATTGCATCAAGGCAGTGAGATTTTTTCTCATTGTTCTCATGCAAATATCTCTGTGCTCAACCATAGTTTAGATTTTTCCAGCTAATCAAACACTGAGCTTGCTCATAACTCTAGCTGCACTACTAGTTTAATAAACTGGCAATTCAGAGTTTCTTTTGTTGATGATTACATCTTTGTGAGACATCCTCCAGGACACAGAATGAGTGAGTCGACCTGTGAGAGAGCCCATGTGTTGGGTGTGCCCATGTGATGGGTGTGTCGTTCCTCTCTGACACTGATATGGGACGTTGTGTGCCCCTGTGTGGGGTGAGGATGCCCATGAGATGGGTGTATCGATGTGTATGCCCCTGTGTGGGGTGAGGATGCCCATAAGATGGGTGTGTCGTTTGAGATAAAACGATGTGTACCCTTGTGAGGGGTGAAGGTGCCCATGTGATGGGTGTATCGTTCTCCTCTGTGCAGAGAGTTGAGACGATGTGGTACTCCAGATGATTCTCCGTTGTGACTTAGTGAGATAGAGATCTGTTGAGTAGGACGTCCCTGTGGCTGAGCATAGGAGGATGTGCCCATAGTGGCTGCGCATTAGTGGGTGGGTGAGATCCCTTGCTATATTGTCAGAGAGTGAGATTTACCTGTAACCCTAACTGTGATGTAAAGGGTACAGGTCGGCTCCACCATATGTAAAAGATAATTAATGTTTATTGTAATAATTAATTATATTCTGAGTTATTGAGGTCGGCCCTGTTGTGCCAATAGACACCACTTTTAATGTGTCCAGTCTAGTATAAATAAAGGTGATTTCCCCATTGAGGAAACACAACACACATGTGATTTTGGAAATTTCAGCAAGTACATATTCTAGGGTTGAAGTGCGCACCTCTCTTGGGCGCTAGCTTCTTGGTTTTGGAGAGCACCCTTTTGTGTGCTAGGTCTATGGTGTGGGAGGTCTTTCTCTTGAGAATATAGCAAAGGATTTCTGGGTTTTCTTCCCTTGTTGAGAGGGGTTTCCCGGGATATTTCTTGTGTTCTTGTGCATGGTATTTCTTCTTGTGATCTTGCCATCTTGGTTATCGCAACATTTGTTAATGGTGTAGTTGCATTTGTTTATGGTTCAAGTAAATGCTAAAAATGAAATAAACTTCATGCTTGAGCCAAGCATAGTGAAAATTCAACATGGTATCAAAGCTTAGGTTTTGAAGAACCCATTGCACAAGCTTCAAGCAAGCCGTCCTCCTCTTCTGCAGAACCGTACGACCCTCCTAGGGTTTCCAGAAAATTCGTACAACCCTCTCTTTTTGAGTGTTCCATCACTTAATACTTGGAAGTTGGGGCTGAAAATTGCATAGGAGTGTACAACCTCCCTCAACGCACCTCCAACAAGCTTCAGATTGCAATTCCGAGATTTTTTTACTTTTGGCCCTATGGTTTCGCAAGTTTTTGCAGAAAATTCAGATTTAGGGTTTCTGCAACTCATTGAAGGAGATTTTCAGCTCACCAGTGTTCTTACTTTCAAGGCTTATTGTTGGCAGTCATAAGCCCAACAAAACCTAAGTTTGCTAGCCTAGCCTAGCCATTAAGTTTTCTAGCCCAGTTAGCAAGGGTTTATGAAGAATCTGAAAATATGAACAAAACCTTGGTGGAAGATAGGCTTGATGGATCAAGCAACTTCAGTTCCTGGAAGTCAAAACTTCAGATCACTCTTGATGAGGAAGATCTATATTGTGGGTGATATAAAAAGCTTTACCGGAGACAACTACCGATGAAGAGAAGGAAGAAAGGAAGGAAGATGACAAAAGGTGACACCGTTGCTATCTTCTTCATGAAGATGTCAGAGATCAAAGATTAGGTAGGTGCCATTGGAGAAATCATATCAACACTCTCAGGTATGCACTTGTATATATTATTTGTATCATTGTCATGAGGGTACTTGCAGGAGGAAGGAACCTTTGCTGCAATCGTGGATCCAGAGGGATCTCAGTGCATTCAGAGGAACAACACACTTGAAGTGAAGACTCCAGGTTTGATTGTTTTAATTATCATGTCTCTAACCTACATTTCTAAGTTTGCTACATTACAAGTAGGTGTTGTAGCTGTGACAACAATCCTTAAATTGTTTTTATTCTAGAGATGTACTCATTATTCCCCTCTAGGAGATATTCTTGTCTTGTTTCCTTTCATTTGTTTTCTTGTTCTAGGCAGGTTAACAACAAAGGAAGATGTTTATCCTTCAGACTTCAGAGGGAGTCATTTGACTCAGGGGGAGTCAAAACTATTTCAGAAGGAGGAAGAACATAACCATCATTGAAGCAACCAAAGCAATGATACATGATCAGAAGCATGCATGACAACAATATATGTTCAGAACAAAAGCCCTCACCAGATTTTGAAGAACATAACTCCCGAAGAAGCCTTCACTAGAGTGAAGCCTGATATTGGACACTTTAGGATATTTGGGTGCCCAGTACACTTTCATGTACCCAAAGAGAAGAGGTCCAAGCTAGACCCTTCAGGCAGAAAAGGTACATTTGTGGGATATAGTGAATCTTCAAAAGCATATCGGATCTACATCCCTGGTTAGAGACATAATGAGGTAAGCAAAGATGTTATCTTTGAAGAAGAGATAGCCTTTCAAAGATCCAGAGAATCTCAGATGGAGATTGACAGCAAGACAATACCTTCTCCTCCTTCAGCAGTTCAGAGGGAGACATCCATTATTCCAGTTGATCCAGTTGTTTCAGTTGATCTAGTTGCTCCAGTTGATATCCCCAGAGACATTGCAGTAGGCCATAAAAGGCTTGCCTGAGCTCGACAAACTCAGCAAGAGGCAGAGGGCCATGCAACTCCTCAAGGCACATCCCGAGAGAGCAAGAGACCAAAGAGATTTTCAAGCTACTTTTTAGCCATGAGCCACATCATTGATTATGAGCCTTCTTGTCATGGAGAAGCGACAGGTCAACAGGTATGGCAAGATGCCATGGCAGAAGAATATCAGTCCATCTTGAAGAATGATGTGTGGGATATTGTTCCGAGACCAGAACAGAAGTCTATAGTAACTTCCAAGTGGATCTATAAGATCAAACATGCAACTGATGGAAGTGTCTAGAAATACAAAGTGATATTTGTAGCCAGAGGATTCTCACAGGTGGAGGGAATTGACTATGAGGAGACATTTGCTCTAGTAGCCCGATACATTTCCATCCGTACTATCATTCCACTAGCTACATCCATGGGTTGGAAACTGCATCAGATGGATGTAAAGACAACATTTCTCAATGGTGAGATTGATGAAGAAGTTTACATCGAGCAGCCAGAAGGATTCATGATACACGACGAGAAAAATCATGTGTGCAGGTTGAAGAAAGCCTTGTATGGACTAAAGCAAGCACCTTGTGCTTGGTACGAGAAGATGGATGGATTCTTGATGAGGTTGGGCTTCAGCAAGAGTGTTGCTGATCCAAACCTATATTATCATATTGTTGGTAACGAGTGCCTAATCTTGGTCCTGTATGTGGATGACTTATTCCTCACTGGTTCAGAAAGACTTATTGTTGAATGCAAGCGAGCATTGACTTTTGAATTCGAGATGAAGGATCTAGGTATGATGCACTATTTCTTCGGACTAGAAGTATGGCAGAGGATTGACGAGATTTTCCTGAGTCAAGGAAAATATACAGTGGAGATATTGAAGAAGTTTGGTATGACAGAGTGCAAATCCATGCCTACACCGATGGTGATGGATTTGAAGAAAATGAATGATGCCTCTATTGATTCAGGCGAGATTGATCCACATTTGTACCAACAGTTGGTCGGATCATTGATGTATCTGGTTAACACCAGACCTAATATATGCTATGCAGTGAATGTACTGAGTCAATTCATGAGTCAGCCGAGACAGACTCATTGGATAGCAGCGAAGCATGTATTGAGATATCTACGAGGCATTGTTGGATATGGCCTGAGATATGCCTCCAACGTAGACATGAGTTTGCAGGGATATGTCGTTGCAGATTGGGCAGGGAGCGCAGTGGACTGGAAGAACACATCCGGTTGTTGTTTTACCTTGGGGTCTGCCATGATTTCCTGCTGCAGTAAGAAACAGAGCCCTGTGGCCTTGAGTACCACAAAAGCAAAGTATATAGCGTTGAGTGTGGCAGTCCGGGAAGTAGTGTGGCTTTGCAAGCTCCTGACAGATTTATTTGATCATGAGATGGATCCTACCATTATTCATTGTGATAACCAGAGTTGTGTGAAGCTCTTTGAGAACCCTATGTTTCACGATAGATCAAAACACATTGAGATAAAATATCATTATATCAGAGACATGGTGCAGAGGAAAGCAGTACACGTGCAGTACCTTCCTATACATGAGTAGATTGCAGATATCTTCACCAAAGCGCTTGTCAAGACAAAGTTCAAGTACTTCCGTGAGTGTAATGTTCCCAAGCCCAGGTGCCAAGAACATTTCGTTTTTCATGATTTTTTAACTGTTTTCTGGTTGTGGCATTTCGTCAAACACTTTGTTGATTTGGTCTTTTAGGTTGCACTAGGGTTTAATATGATGATTTCTATGTGTGTTTGCAGCAATAATCAAGAAGCTATAGCAATGGAACATACCTCAACCAGATGCAAGATCAACAACACAAGAGATAACTCAAAATACCTCAGATTTGATATTATTCATAATAGAAGAAGACCATGATACAATGGATCTACAGATTTGGTACAATATAGCTAAGATTTCATAACAAAATGAGAATAATCCTCAATCAAGATCAATAAGAGAAGATACGAGCCTCCAAAGGCCCCCTGGCTACAATAGATGAACAACAAGATGAGATTCAGGCTTTATGAAGTACCAAACCCCAAAACTAGTTAAGTCACGCCCTGCTGGAAAGCTGAATACCCTCAACAATTCGGCCCTCTTCCTCCTTGGCACCAATAGCAAGCAAAACACTCTAGAAACGTAGATCTGATGTCTAGGAACAAGATAGGATAGATCCCTAGCTGAAGAATGAATCTTGGGCCTTCTCCATGAGTAGATCCATTCCAAGATTGTGCCCCTCCTCTTGGAGAACTCATCCCACTCTCCAAATAAATTAATGCTCCATCAAAGTACTCCCTGGATGAGCCAAGAAGGACGCTATGGTCTCTCCCAAGATAACCCAGTAACTAGAATCTCCAAAAACCTTTCTCCTTGGCCAGAACAAATTGATCTAGCTCCACAAATGCGCCCCCCTTGCTGGAAACCCTCAATGGTGCGCCCTCTCTCTCTCAGTACCTGTGGCTGGTGTAGAATCCTTCTGAAGCTAGGTAGATCTGATGTAGAATGGTGAGGGAGGAATAGGAATCTTTCACCTCCGTGGCCAAGCTTAGACTAGGTTGGGTGGGATCTTTCACCACCGAGTTGATTTCTAGGGTTTGTTAAGTCAAAACCCTCAAAACCCCCAAGTGCATGGGCTCACTAGCTAGAAGCCAGATATCAAAATGATAATCAATGTGAATGAGAGAATAGAGGCCCTTGTCTCTCTTTTATCCTTCCTGCTCACCTTGTCTCTCCAAAGTGACTTTACTTTATTAATTATTAATTAATTAATTAAATCACTTTAATTAATTAATTAACCATTTTACCTCTGAAAAGTACCTTATCTTTCCTTGTGGCTTCCCTGGCCAGTGAAAGTCACTTCTCATCATCTTATCTTGTAGTGTTGTCCCTCCCGATTCCAATGAGATATTACACTAAGAGGTTCCTCCAAATATTATGCCCAATATGACCTCCTTAGTGAATTTAATTAACCTATAGCCCAAAATAACTCAAAATCATGGAAATCATCGGAATGCAACGAAACCAAAGCCAAGCTGTGCGGAATGGATCATAATGATGAAATAAGATGAGTGATGCAAGTCGGACCTCAAAATACCCCTCAATGGCCCCTATACTCGCTATAACCTCCATCTGGCCACTCTGGTCATCATAACACTTTGTAATATAATGATGTCCCAAAGTGGGGACATTACAGTGAGAGACTTGGCCTGGTGGAGAATGCCTCCTTAGTTGAGAGGGAGTGTTGATGATTACAACTTCGTGAGACATCCTCCAGGACACAGACTGAGTGAGTCGACCTCTGAGAGAGCCCATGTATTGGGTGTGCCCATGTGATGGGTGTGTCATTCCTCTCTAAGACTAAGATGGGACGTTGTGTGCCCCTATGTGGGGTGAGGATGCCCATGAGATGGGTGTAACGATGTGTATGCCCCTGTGTGGTGTGAGGATGCCCATAAGATGGGTGTGTCGTTTGAGATGAATGATGTGTACCTCTGTGAGGGGTGAAGGTGCCCATGTGATGGGTGTATCGTTCTCCTCTGTGAAGAGAGTTGAGTTGATGTGATACTACAGATGACTCTCCTTTGTGACTCAGTGAGATAGAGATCTGTTGAGTAGGACATCCCTATGGTTGAGCACAGGAGGACGTGCCCCTAGTGGCTAAGCACTAGTGGGTGGGTGAGATCCCTTGTTATATTGTCAGAGAGTGAGATTTACATGTAACCCTAATTGTGATGTAAAGAGTACAGGTTGGCTCCACCATATGTAAAAGATAATTAATGTTTATTGTAATAATTAATTATATTCTGAGTTATTGAGGTCAGCTTTGTTGTGCCAATAGACACCACTTTTAATGTGTCCAGTCTAGTATAAATAAAGGTGATTTCCCCATTGAGGAAACACAACACACATGTGATTTTGGAAATTTCAGCAAGTACATATTCTAGGGCTGAAGTGCGCACCTCTCTTTGGCGCTAGCTTCTTGGTTTTGGAGAGCACCCTTTTGTGTGCTAGGTCTATGGTGTGGGAGGTCTTTCTCTTGAGAATATAGCAAAGGATTGCTGGGTTTTCTTCCCATGTTGAGAAGGGTTTCCCAAGATATTTCTTGTGTTCTTGTGCATGGTATTTCTTCTTGTGATCTTGGTTATTGCAGCAATTGTTAATGGTGTAGCTGCATTTGTTTCTGGTTCAAGTAAATGTTAAAAATGAAATAAACCTCATGCTTGAGTTAAGCATAGTGAAAATTCAACATATTCCAAGCTTGGCAGTTCACTGGATTCTGGCATGAACTAACAAAAACACTCTAGATTCTCTGAAAGAAGCTGGATGTTCAGAAAAAGATGCCAAACATCAGGTCCTATATATGTTTAGGGTTACCCTTTTGGGTTCCCTCCATCTTCTGATTTATTTTCTACTCTCTTTCTTTCTTTCCTTTCTTAATAGGCATTCTTTATGGCTGTTGTCGAAGGTTGTACTTCCCCATCCCATTGACCTATTTTGGGCATTTGTAGACATTAAATATAAATTCGTTTCATTTCTTCAAGTCTAAAGTGCCTTTCTGGAACATGTTTTAAGTCATTTTAAAAAGTTCGTATACCTTATCATAACAACCAATGTACTTTCTTTGCACATCATTAAAAATATGTTGGTAAAAAATCTTTAACTTTTTCCTGTATATATAGAAATTATGTTAGGAGTTGAGGCAATTCATGTTATTAGTAACTCTATAAATTAGCCTTGCATGCCAAGTCAGATGGATTCTGTCAATATCATAAGTTTACTGTAGCAGATTGAGAACACTTCATCTTTTCACTTAATAACCTTCAAATGGAAAATACTGGCATTGATATACTTTTCCTGACTCATTAACTTGTTTCCAATGCCCAGTATTCCGAGGAAGAGCTGGAAAAAGAGGCGGAAGATACTGCAGCAGAATTCAAAAGCTATAATCATGAATTTGATAGAGACCATGTTAGAGAGCAGGTCAGCAATTGCTAATTATTTTCTTCGCAACTACAAAGTGTATGACTTTCTTGCACCTGGTTTGAGTCTCTTTGTTTCCTCCATTTTACAGGCACAGGAATTCCTTAAGGGAGAAAAGGTCTTGCAATTTTTAATGCAACATGCAGATATCACATACATGTTAAACGATGCATAAGAGCTTGGACTAATAAAGAGGACGTAGTTCAATATTTCTTGCCCTGGCTGAAACAACATGAAATGGCATTTATATTGATTTAAGAACTGTATAATATGAGTGATTTGGGCTGTACAAATATTTAATCCTTTACAGGACAATGAATGTGTATCAACATAGAGTACAATTGATTATCTGCTTTCTGAAAATAACAAGTCTGGTATCCCCCATTCCCAAAAGTTGAGAACCAAAACTGTGTTCTTTGAGGTTCTATTTCAATTGATTTGAATCATTTGCAATGCCTCTTTAAGGCCCATTATATGAATCCATGTTTTGCAAATTGTCAAATTTTATTCAGCTGCATCTCCATTTTATGATCTTCACTTCTTCTATATCATGCTTAGTATTTTATAATAATTTCCCAGTGTTGTATCATAGAAATTTTATTTGTTTACTCTTTTGTATTGCAGCTTCGTATCCTTTGACAAGTGCCACTCTACAAATGATCAAATAAAGTCTAAATCTAGTAAAAGGTAATAAGTAACATTAAAGATTTGAATGTAAAAACACTAACCTTCACATTGGTGGCGTAATTCTCTCAAGCTGCTTTCAGGAAGCTATCCAACTCGACCTTCACATGGGTGGGGTAATCTTTTCAAGCTGTTGTTTGGAAGTTATCCAACTCTAATAAGAAGGTAATAGAAGAAATAAAAGTTAGTATGTTCACTCCCATGCCATTCCTACTATATGTAGTTCAAGCGGACAGTTCATTGTGGAAATTTCTGCACTCATTGAATTTTAATGTAAAACAGAAATTTTACCTCTTTCCTAGAGGTCTCCCGGATCTTATCCCTGTGAATTTTCATCCTCTTAGGGCTGTTATGTGATCCGGATTGGATCATTATATTGTTTTTCATCTATCTCGATCCTTTCGGAGTGGAAAAAATTAGAGGAATCAGCTTGCAAGGCCATTTTACTGGCAGGTCCTAGTTTGGAAAATTGGGGTCTGGAACCTTCCAGGGCCATTTTTGTTGAGTTTTAACGCTTAGCTCATGCACGTGTAGTTTATTTCATTTAGCATGTACTTGAACCATAAACAATGAACAACCACATACACAAGTGCTGCAATAACCAAGATCACAAGAAGAATGACCATGCACAAGAACACAAGAAGTATCCTGGGAAAACCCTTCTCAGTCAAGGGAAAAACCCATCAATCCTTTGCTATATTCTCAAGAGAAGATCCCCCACACCATAGACCTTAACACACATGAGGGTGTGTTGCCGTCCTTATACACACTTGCAAACGTGAGCTAAGTCCTGCTCACTTAGTGTGTCCTCGGAGGCACAATGCTTAGGTTCAAAGTCCACGTTGTCACTTTGACTTGAACCTCTTCCGTCTAGGCTAACTCCCAGGGAGGCCAAGGGGGGTAGACCCTAGTTACTAGATGAGATTTACGATTAAGTGTTCTAGGAGTTGATTTTAATTAGTTAAAAAGTTAAGGGAAATCTAGCCTAAGATGTGAATCAACAAATGCAAGATGCAACTATCTAAGTATGAGAGTCAGACATTTTCCTAGGGAAACTAAGACTAGTGCCTAAGATTGGGCAATGGGGTCAACTAAGTTAAGGTGATGTTCGTTACTAGATAATTACAAGTTACAAAGTATTACAACAAGATATATACAACTAGACATAAAGAATATATCAGATACAAAGCTACCTTAGACTGGATACGAGATATACAAAAGAATGCTTAAGATGTACAGATTAAGACTAAGCTAAATACAAGATATACAATATAATAACACGTTTACTCGGATGTGTAGGAATTAAAGATACTCAAGATAAAGCAATCATCAACACATGAAGCCAAGTATGTTCACAACAGATAGAGTTTCGTTGGACTGCTTTTAAATGGCCAAGAGACGCAAAGCACTCAAGACCCAATCAAGAGAATGCCTCCAGGTGGATGCGCACTTCTTGAAGGATCACGCCACGAGTACAAGAATTAAAGATAGATAAAAACGTGGAAAGCCAAATATTCCAGATGAAAGATGTAACCACTTAGATATTATTTCTACAACACATCAAAGATAGCTTGCATATGAATGTAAATTGAAAGACAATGAGATCAGTGAGCCTCCAAGTGTGTAATTGTATTGTTGATGTTGTAGATTGAAAATTAAATTAAGTGGTTAAGTGAGATTAATTTTAACCCTATCTAAGTATCAACCCAAAACTCTCCTCCCCCTATTACCAAGTGGTTTTTGGATGCTCAAGAAGTGAGGCAACAAGGCCTACTTTAGCTTCACAAGTCAACCTTAAGGCCGAGTACTCCGAAACAATTTTCGTGGCTTTCCTCAAAACCCTAGTTTTTAAATGGCGAAGATGGTGAGTTATGGTGTCCTATTAAGTTTAATTAATAAATTTTAGACCTATGAACTAAATATTGCGAAGTGTGATTGAGTGCTTGTAGCTTGCTCAACAAAGGATTGCCAAAAAACTGAAACTGAAAGATAAGAAGGTTGATGCCTTTAAACAAATGTATTGCAAGTTAAAATTTAGTTTCCAGAAAAGGCCTTGGGGACCCAAACCATAATTAATGATTGAGTTCTTAGTTTATTAGATTGCACATGTGAAGTGTGAGAACTGAAAGTAACTTGCGGAATTGTAAAAAATGATTACTTTATGCCTTTATGAAACCAGTGTTAGCATGCGCATGTGTAATATAAAGATTAGATAAACTAAAACTTGCATGCAACGGAAAATAAAGATCTAATCTAAGCCACCACGGGCTCTAAGCTAGCATGTGTTATGAGATCTAGTCTAGATTATTTTAAGTTAAGCATGCATGTAGAAATCACAACTAATTTAGCTAAACTTGCAAGGAAAGACAGAAAATAAAACTAATCTAAACTTGCAAAGTAAAGATTGAAATAAAGGAAAACAAACCGCTTGGGTACAACTCTTTTGGGCTTGCGTTTACAATATTTTGGAGAGGAAAGAAAGATGAGATATTGTTACCACTGTGAGAGGAGTTGTTCTGAGGGTGTGTTGTGTATGAAAATTGGGTAGCATGCCCTCTTGTCCTGGTAAGAACCTGCAAAAATTAGCAAGCTATCGCTTGCTGACTTGAGCTGCAACACACTCAAAAGGTTAATGAAATTTCTGTTTTTAGACAGAAATTTCTTACATATGTAAACCAAAAAATTATATAATTTTAGGTGACCTATCTAAACATGTTAGCTACTAAAATCAAGAATGAGAGAAGGTGAATAATATCAGAAACAACTTTGGAGTGTAAGTGAGAAGTAAGGGCAAATCTGTGCTTGGACTTGTTCCAATATCCTCTCCTTGAAGTGTCCTGCAAGGCTTAAACATAATGTGAGACAAAAATAGATAATGATGGCATATATTAATAATCAAAACTAATTTCAATCATTAGTACATGCAGATCAAATAAGCTAGCAATTATACAATCAGATAACTTAGTTAAGTAAACTAATTTACCCAACAATCTACCTATAATCACACAAATATTTAAAACAAAACGATTTCACCTCATATGCATATAAAGAGCCCAGACAAATCTTGAGATCCGTGTATCCTCCAAAGCATTTCATTTTATTATCCAAATGGAAGAAGTTGTAGCAACTAATTGTTACAAGTTCTTCAAGAGCCACACCAATGAAGAAACATGAAAATAACAATGAGAGAGGAAGAGAATAAGATGGTGAGAAAATAGTAGCATAACAATGCAATAATGAAAGATGAATAAAGAGTGAGGGAGAGGTTTCTTAAATAGCAAAAGAAGCCAAGGAGACCCCAATTAGATCATTGACAAATGTCAAGATCTAAATTCATGAGGAAAGTCAAACCAATGAAAGAGTGAGCTTTTAGGGTGGGGAAATGGTAAGTAAATGAGTTGGATAGGGAGAAAACAAGGGACGAGGAAACATATGAGCTAAGAGGAAGCCCACGTACCAACTAAAAGGGAGTTGCACGCTTTCATGGAGGATGTTTCCACCTTCCATGAGCTTTATCCCATTTACAAGAGGGAAAAGCGTGAGCTAGGAAGGGAAAGGCGTGAGTGTGGATGAGGGCGTGTGGGAGGAGTGTATGGCACATGCCTAAAAGCATGCGATTAGTGGAAGAGACCAACACACCATTGAAAGCAACCTTCCAAATTAAGAAAAGAAGTTTCCACGTGAATCAAAGGAAGTGTGTGAGGGTGACGTGAGGTTGACTTTGAGGGATGCATGGGAGTTGAAGTTGGAGTGTGGAAGGAGTATGGGTAGATGTGTTGGCCACACTCATCAAAGGCAAGTGACTGGTGGAGGATGGTAAGAGTTGGAAAAGGGGGACCCACGCTTTAAAAATAGGAGAGTTTCCAAGTTACGTGGGAGAGGGGACGCATTTTCAAAGGGGAAAGCGTGAGTGTGAGGGCATGAATTATGAGTGTGACGTCCACGCTCTAATGTGGGATGCGGATGGGAAAGGAGGGGCGCACCTCATGAGAAGGGGCCCATAACTCATTTAATATGGGTTATTATATCAAATAAAGAATTATTACATGCTCACATGGGGAAGGGGATGTGAATTCAAAGTGGGAAATAAATTAAAGATTAATTAATAATTAAAGGTGGGTAATGGTTAGGAAAGGTTAAGTGGGGTATCTCTCATCATTATTTTCCACTTACTTAATCTAATTTGGACCATTATTACAAAATTTACATTTTCTCATGTTTTGGGTTTGGCAATTAAAACCGCCATTTTTTTCGAAAAACTCCTAAGTGGACAAACAACCTAGCAAAACTTGTCCGACTGAGTTGAAACTTGGTCCACAGGTGTATGAGGTCTCATTAGCTTTCTTTTGAGTACAAATACCCCTATCAAAAATCCTGGGACCTAAGTTTTACATTAATTACCCAGAATTAATTAATCAATTAATCAATTAATTAATTCAGAACCTTAAAAAAAACCTAGCTATACTTGACGAAATTCCGCGAAATTTCGCGTGTTGTCTTACATGGTCATTTACAACATTCTTAAACACTAGCTACCTAGGAATGACTTCATTAGAACATCTTTCACCACTTTGAAGGATTTATTGGGTGGGAGTGAAAAACTCAAGGGAGATTAACCCAACAGGTTAGGCCACATTAACCTCCTGAGGATAAAAAACACTCAGCAAAAGGAACTCTGCTAATGAAGAAACCCTAAGGCAACTGACCTAACATGATCCATGTAGACCTATTACATTATAAACCCACGCAGGGGTGCGGTAATCCCGCTTACAAAACTGTGCTGGAGCAAAAAAAATGCCCTGTAGAACCAAAAAGTCTTCGACATGTTTGCATCTGATGATGCATATCTTCATGGTACATGGAGTTGACCCCCTAGTTGCAGAGGCGATGGAGTTGACCCCCTAGTTGCAGAGGCGGTCAACCTCTGGCTCCACATGGGGACGTGTGTTCGATCTTCTTAATCGGGACAGGGAGCATACGAGAATCCAACATCTACATAAAGGTGCTCACCAATATCCAACATAAGCATACATATATATCAAATGAATAAATAAAATGTTGTAAACAACATTTACATCATGAAATAACTAAAGTACAACATGTATAACTACAAAATGAATCTATGATACGGGAATAATTCTAAGTACATATCAACATAGTGAATAAAATAATACAAAATTGAAATACAAGGAGAAGGGTTAGAGACAAATTACAAAGGATGTCCAAATGGACACCAAGTCGCCCATCATCTGAAGAAAAGCTTGAGCTCCTGCCCATTCCTCGGAATGTTGATGGGCTCACCATTCAAATGGCTAAGATGAAAAGAATTTGGCCCTGCCAATTCTCGGATCATATATGGACCCAACCATAAACTGTCAAACTTGCCATGTTTACCTGGTTTCTCTCTGCCTTTATCCCATAGCAAAACTGTATCCCCAATCATGAAGTCCCTCTGCCTGGCTGACTTGTCGAAAGCCTTCTTTACCTTATTCTGATTTATGCAATTCTGATCATAAGCTGATCCAGGTGGATATCAGTGGCCACCCACCTTCGCCAACTGACTCAAAACATGTTTTTGGCAATTTTGGTAATTTACTATTTTTAGCAGTTTTTAACTTCCGGGGCCATTTTGAGGCCCTAAACGATGTTTTTTGAGAAAACAGGGAGCAACATGAATTGTAGATCAACGTTGTTCACCCAAAAGTTGTAGTTCTCGGATAGATCTTTCCAACGAGCTATCATACGCCTAAAATGGAGATCGTATGCAAAAGATACGACCCCGGGAAGTTGATGCACCAACTTACCCAAAAGGGGCCCACATGACTTTTGGCGCTTCATCTCCTAGAGTTAGGTTTTTGGATGTCTAGGGTTTTTGACATTCCTGGTTATTGTAAAAAAGGCCTTCAGAGCCTCATTGTAATCATCTTCTTACGAATGCGAGTAGTCGTCACATCTCTTCTTAGAGATAAGTTACCACCATTCTAGCGAGTCTTTCACTCTGTACTTTTACAGTCTCTGTACATTTATTTCATTAATAGAAATCGTGTATTACTATATATATGTGACTCTTGTTATATTTCCGCTATATCTCTGTTATATTGTTGTCTCTCTTGCAATATCTATGAATATTTTTGTGTTATATCTCCGCTCTCATTTCGTGCCGAAAATAATACGGGTCAGTGGTATGAGAGAAGGTTGCTCTTGATCGTTTTCAGTGCATGTCTCCGACAAGGTTTGAGTATAGCAAGTTGGGTCTCGAGCTTGTCTCTCTTGAGGACAATTGCTCTCGCACACCCAAGAAACCCTCAATGGCAGAAGAAAATAAAAATGACGGAGCAAATGATCTTATCAGTCGGTTGCTTGAGCAAGTTCTCACGTGATAGAGAGACGAAATGATGGAGAATTTTTCCCACATCCTTCAACGCCTCCCTATAGCATCAGGCGCATCTTCATCAAGCAACCACTTTGGAGGCACATGGCCTTTCAAGGTATAGGTTAATTTTGATATTCCCGTATTTGAAGGTCAAATAGATGTAGATGCCCTAGATAAATGGTTAAATCTGCTAGAAGGTTATTTCTCTGTTCATAATTTTTTCGACAAGGAAAAGATCACCTTCGCACTCCTTAAGACTCTCCCCCATGTAAAACATTGGTGGGAAACTTACTAGGAGCAGAGTTTCACAGAGGAGTCTGGAATATATGGGGCCGATCCCACTTGGGATTTTTTTGTGGATGCGGTAAAGGAACAATATTACCCTATTGGCAACTATGAGGACCAGTACATGAGATGGACCACACTGCGACAAGAGAGGGCCCAAGCAATTCCGGAGTTCACCAATACCTTCCATACCTTGCGCACCAAGCTAAGTATCAAAGACTCCGAATGACATTTGGTTTTGAAATACTGTGGGGCTCTACATAGATACATCCAAACTGAAATGGAGTTTTTGGACATCTCATCACTCGGTGTTGTCTATCGATATGCTGTTAAAATCGAGCAGAAATTTAAGCACCAAAACAAACGAGAGTTCGGGTCTGCAAATCCACAACAACCAAAGTATGACAAAGACAACCCTAACAAACAGTCTCCCAAAAACTAGTCCAAGCCACAGGAAAAGAAGGGTCACGGGAAGACAAAGAAGGACACTGGAAAATGGTGCAATTTTCACAAAAGCCCCTGGCACAACACCGATGAATGTCGCTCAAAACAGTCATTGGTGACTGAGATCAAAGACAAGGATCCAAACCCTGATTCAGAATCTGATTCTGAAAATACTGGTAAAAGACAGATAATCGACGCAGACCCCACTGCTATTGTCGCGACCACAACAATTCAACCAGAAGAACCAACAGATTCAGAAGAGGGGGAGCGCCTTTTTCATTCACATATGTGGATGAAGGGGACCCCGCTGCATTTTATTGTTGATAGTGGAAGCCAGAAAAACCTCATCTCAGCAGAGGTCGTCAAATAGTTGGGATTGTCGACAACACCACACCCGCAACCATACAACATTTGGTGGCTTTGCCAGGGACGAGATCTTCATGTCAGCCAACAATGTCGATTGTCATACGACATCCAGCCCTTCAAGGATGAGGTATTATGTGATGTTGCCCCATTGGATGTTTGTGATGTTCTCTTGGGCCAACCTTATATGTGGAAGCGCCATGCTATTTATGAGTCTTGACCCCGTAGTGTCATTGTTACTTTGGGGGGTCATTTCTACAGAATGTCAGAGGTAGTTCCGACTATTGTCCCACCTAAACAATATCGCAAGGTAGTATCTCATATTACACAATTCATCTTCTCCACAATCTGTTCAAAATGGGAACAAAAGGATACTGCAACCACTACAGCCTCGGCCCAAGCACCTTCTATCCAACAAAAGCAGGTCCACAAGGTTGCAGCAAAGCACGCAGATTCCTTCTGCACACAGCCATCTCATATAGCCAGACTGGTTAAAAAGGTCCAACCCTTCCAGCCACAGGTTCATGATGACCTTCAACAAACCAAACAACGCGACGTCTCCAACAAGGCAAGCAGATCACCAAGATTCAGATTCAGCAATCACTTTCCCCTCTCCCCCGGGAACTCAACGCAATGGAGACCATTGATTCCTAAGGAGGGAGGATTGATCCAGGTGGATATCGGTGGCCACCCACCTTCTCCAACTGACCCAAAACATGTTTTTGGCAATTTTGGCAATTTACTATTTTTAGCAGTTTTAAACTTCTGGGGCCATTTTGAGGCCCTAAACGATGTTTTTTGAGAAAATAGAAAATCTATGTTGCTCACCAAAAGTTGTAGTTCTCGGATAGATCTTTCCAACGAGCTATCATACGCCTAAAACGGAGATCGTATGCAAAAGCTACGACCCTGGGAAGTTGATGCACCAACTTACCCAAACGGGGCCCACATGACTTTTGGCGCTTCATCTCCTAGAGTTAGRTTTTTGGATGTCTAGGGTTTTTAACATTCATGGTTATTGTAAAAAAGGCCTTCAAAGCCTCATTGTAATCATCTTCTTACGAATGCGAGTAGCCGTCACATCTCTTCTCAGAGATAAGCTACCACCATTCTAGCGAGTCTTTCACTCTGTACTTTTACAGTCTCTGTACATTTATTTCATTAATAGAAATCGTGTATTACTGTATATCTATGACTCTTGTTATATTTCCGCTATATCTCTATTATATTGTTGTCTCTCTTTCAATATCTCTGAATATTTTTGTGTTATATCTCTGCTCTCATTTCGTGCCGAAAATAATCTGGATCATAAGCCCTTCGTCTGATTTCATCTAACTCAATGACCTGATTGACCATGTTCTGAACTGCATCCTGCTCTGTGGAAAGATCCTCAACTGACCCATAAGTAGGAAGTCGAAGGTGCACTGGTAACCTAGCCTCCAAACCGTACACTAACTCAAAATGACTCTTTCTTGTTGTTGCTTTCTTTGTTATTCTGTCAACCCATGATGCATGTTTAATCTTACTATCCCAAGATTTTTTGTTTTCTCCAACTATCTTTTTAACTATGGTCATTAAAATTTTGTTACTTGACGTTGTTTGACCATTCCCTTGGGGATAGTAATCGGATGCATGTGATAAGATAATACCATACTTGAAACAAAAGGAGGACATCTCAGCTAAACAAAAGGCCTTGGCATTATCTCTCACTATTTTTTATGCGACCCCAAATCTAGTGATAATTCTATCTTCTAGGAAATCCATCACAACTTTTTCAGTTGCTGACTTGGTAGGAATGGCTTCAACCCACTTGGTGAAGTAATCAATAGCTGTGATGACCCATGAATACCCGTTACTTGAATTGTCATTAAACTTCCCGATGAAGTCCAAACCCCACTGCTGAAAAGGTGCTTCAACCACAACTGGTTGCAAAGGGAGGGTTGCTAACTTTTGTTTTCTTGTGAAAAGATGACATGGCTCACACTTCCTGACAAACTGATGTACATCTGCAAATATTGTGGGCCAATAATATCATGCTCTAAGGATTTTGTGGGTAGTGGTTTTAGCAGCAAAATGTCCACCACAAAACCCTCCATGGAATTCATCCATTAGTTTATTTGACTCAACATCATCCACACATCTAAGGATAACCCCATCAAGATTCTTCCACCCTAATCCATCTCCAGTAAGGACATACTTAGAATATTTTAACCTTAACGCCCTTTTCGTATGTCTTACTAGATGACTTGGACAAGTTAGATTCTTAAGATAAAAGATGATGTATGTATACCATTCTGCTTGTTCAAGTTTTACTAAGTTAGGTTGGAGTTCTTCATTATCAATTTGACAAACCATACCCAAGGCCTTCTCATTACCTTCTGTCAACATTTTTTCTAAACCTTTACCCTTAATCAATTTTGTGGGTTTGATCTTCAAATCATACTCTTGGATTTTAGCAATCCATCTACTCCTTGAGCCTAATCCTTTGACTTGAGATAACACATCTTTAACCGCAGAACTAGGAACATAACCAATCACCTTGGAATATCCGATGAAGACTCTGAAATGCTTGAGTGATTTCACTAAGGCATAAGCCTGTTTCTCAAACATGGGATACTTTAACTCTGAATTTTGCAATGCCCGACTCATATATGCAATGAGTTGATCATGGCCTTGATCATTTTTCTGAAGTAACACACCAGCAATAGTGTCTTCAGAAGCAAAGGAGAAAATCTGAAAGTCCTTAGTATAATCTGGGCTAATAAGGACAGGAGCTTCAGATATCGTTGTTTTTATACTTTGAAAATCTCTCTTACTTTCATCGTTCCATTCAAACTTGACATCCTTCTTAAGCAACTTATAAATAGGTTTCATGATTTCTACATAGTTTGGAATGAACCTATGAACAAAGTTGGTCTGACCTAAGAAGGATTGGAGAGATTTCTTTGACATAGGCAAATGTACCTTTCTGATTGCTTCAACTCTCTTCGGGTCTAACTTGACTCCGTCTTTGAAAATTATGTGTCCCAATAACTTGCCCTCAACCACCCCAAAGACTGACTTAGCAGGATTTAGAGAAACTTCAAACTCTCTGCATTTGTCCAAAACGTTCCTAAGGTGGTCAATATGAGTTTTCCCATCCTTAGAAAATACTGTTAAATCATCCTGATATATCTCAATCCACTTTCCAATCAACCCCTTAAAGGCATAATCCATAGCTCTTTGAAAAGTAGCTCCCGCATTTGACAACCCAAATGGCATTCTAAGATATTCAAAGGTTCCCCATGGAGTAGTAAATGTAGTCTTATGCCTATCTTCTGCATTAAGTCTAATCTGATTATAACCCGAAAAAACATCAAGCATGGAAATCATTCCTGATCCTGTAACTCTTTGAAGTGAAGTTTCCATCTTGGGCAGAGGGTAGTGGTCCTTTGTGAAAGCAATGTTTAAATTTCGGAAATTGATACACAGCCTAATCTTTCCATTCTTCTTCCTAGCAACAACCAAGTTCGAGCACCATGAAGAATGTCTGGTTTGGGCTATGATGCCTACCTCTAGCATTTTTTGTAACTCCTGTTGGACCAAAGGAACTAATTTGGGGTTCATCTGTCTTAACTTCTGTCTAAAGGGATTAGTTTCTTCCTTTAAAGGAATCACATGTTGAATTACATCCTCCCTATAAATTTTGAGGTCATCATAACTGAAGGCCAAAACATCCCTATATTCTTTTAGTAACTTAACAATTTCTTTCCTTTATTCTATAGGGGTAGTTTTTCCTACCTTTATCATCCTAGGCTCTTGATCACTTCCAATGTTGACTTCTAAGTGATCACAAAGTTTTTCTTTTGAATCCTCTTTTCGTTTCTGACCATCCTGTCTATCAAAAATTTTCTCTAAGGTCACAACTCGCCTTGGAACTGTTCTTAACTCATCATCATCTCTAGTATAATTACAACCCTCTTCCTTTCTACTGATGCCAAAATTAGAAAACTCATGCATATGAGTCAAGAACTTAATAACCTGTTTGTCATCATCAAAAACTTGCCAATGATTCATGTTATCAGGAACTGAGGGTCTAAAAATCACTTCCACTGAAATATTCTTGTCCATCAAATTATATGAAAGCTTAAGTGTGGAAGCAACTACTGCAAGTTCATCAGCTTTAGAATTCTGTTCTCTAGGAATCGCAATTAGGTTTAAAGCATCTAAATCACCAATAGAGTCCCAAATTGCATTCCTATACTTTTTCAATCTCTCAGACTTGCAAGTGAATTTATTCTTTAATTGTTGTATGACTAAGTTTGAATCCCCCTTGATGTTTAAACATTTCACACCCATATCCTTGCAAATTTCTAAACCAAGTAGCAAGGCTTCATACTCAGCCACATTATTGGTTGCATCAAACTCCAATCTATAAACAAATTTAAACACTTTACCACTTGGAGCTTGAAGCACAATTCCATCACCTTTTCCTGCTCTAGAAAAGACACCATCAAAATTCATGTACCATATCTCATCAACTCTATTATCTTGAACTTTTTCTTCTAAAGGCACAATGGAGTTAGACAAAATGGCATAATTACCTAGAACCTCCTCAGTATACTTTAAATCATTTTTGGGGTTTCTTGGATCTTCAATATGATATCTTCTAAACACTTCCCTAGTCAACTTGAAAGTGTTCCCATCTGGAGTAGGGATGGTAGCATAAGATAAATCCATTTGTAAGCTACCACCCAAATCTGCAACTGCCTTTCTATTAAATAACATTCCCCAAGTGTCCGGAACATCAATGACCACAATGTCCATTTCAAACATAATGTCCAGAAAGACTGCCAAATGTACTTGCAAACCCTTGATCAATCCATGCACTTCAATCGTTTTGCTATCCATGGCACAAATGTTATGATAAGGTCGAGATATTCTAAGATTTAATTGCTCCATAAATTTCTTAGTCATAACATTAGAACTTGCCCCTGAATCTAGCATGCAATTGTGTAATACTTTATCGCTCACAAGCAAAGAGAGGTAGAAAGGTAGATTCTTTTCATTCCCCCTATCCCAATTCTGTAAGATAACCAGTGCATCCTGGTAGACCACTGTTGGTTGTTTATCAACAAAACTCCGAGGAGGATCTTCTATGGCCTTAAGTAACTTCTCCCTTTGAGAAGGGATCTTCATAAGTTCTGCTACAGGGACTAACATCTTAGCATTACTCAACCACCCACCTAAGTCAATATTCAAATTTACATCAACATGCCCTTTAGACTTAGGAGGAAATGGAGAGATCTTGGGAACATTGGTTTGACCTTTATCTTTGTTTCCATTCCTTTGGTAAGTAAAGCCCCTATACTTAGATATTTCTGCAACTTGTTGGGGTGTGGGCTTGGGCCCAAATAACTCTGTTGCCTTATCAACAACATTATTCATGTAGTTCGTACTACTTCCATATTCAACAAACTCCATCCAATCATACATGCCACAATTATACTTCCTACCACACATGTTAATTTGTTCATTTCCTCGACTTCCATAATCATCATCATAACAACCCTCAAGGAAAACTGGACAAGTTGTTTCCTCATGAAAATCACCACAAGGCCTACAATAAGGTAAGGAGTGGTGATCTACCAAGTTCATGGCTTCAAAAGGATTAGGTGGCCTATGCTCATGTTGGGGAGGTCTCTTAGGCCATTTATCATTTGAACTGGGATGTTGTCTATTATTTTGTGATCTCTCCATAGTAATCAATCTACTCTGCAAAGCATTGATTTGATTGGCATGATTTATTTCCATCTGTTTAATAAGATGGGTCAACTCCTTAATTCCATCATTAGACGACTCTTGACCCTCAACCTTCTTCTTCTTCTCTTCATTAACTTTTGAAGAAGAAGATCCCCTTGTAAAACCAGGAATGTTAGACTTCTTAGCATCCTACATATTTTTATCAATTCTGATGGCTGTGACTTGTGTTGCTCTCAAATTCTGAGGATCCTTATCCCTTAAGGCATACCTCATTTCACCCTCAAAAGCCTCCATATAATATATCAAGACTGCAGCATCTAAGGGGTTTTATATCATCATGCAAACTCTTAACTAGGTTGTTAAACTTAGCGTTAAACTCTTCCACAGTTTCATTCTCTTTCTTATGGCTAGAAGTAAGGGCTGCTAACTAAAACCTATGTTCTTTCTGATCACTCCATCTCTTTCTAAATTCATCCAATATCGAATCAAGGGTGTTGAACTTAGCTGGATCAAAATCTGTAAACCATTCAATAGCATCACCTTCTAGTGAATACACAAATAGGGTCATTTTTACATCTTCTTCATCATGACCTCTACAATATCTTTCCACACACATCCAGAAGTTCAAGATGTGGGACTTTGCACTGATTGCACTGTTTCCTTGAAAAGTAGGCAACTTGTCTATGGCTTTCTCAGGGACTTGGTGTGGGGCACCTTGGATGGCTGGAAATTCAAAGGCCTCAAAAAAATACTCATGGTTGCGTTAGTATTATTAGTGGGATTATTAACAGTTTGTTGATTATTGGTTTGGAACAAGAATTGGATATCAGGGAGTGCTTCTTCTCCAAGACTTTCAAGTAGCCTCCTAGGGGCAAGGCAATTTATCCTCCTCCTATAAACCTTTTCAAGTTCAGGAAAAGAGTAAATCAAACCTTGTGCAACGCTCCTAGTAATATACCTGACAGATTTGTTCAATGGAGTCACCACTTGGAAATGAGACACACGCAATCAACCAATGCAAGTTCAAAGACTTTTAGGGACTAAAGTGTTTTATTGCTTAGTTCTAAAAGAATAAGTTAAGTCGTTCTGACCAAGGATAAATGACTTATCCCCGGCAACGGCGCCAAAGATGTTGTCGTCCTTATACACACTTGCAAACGTGAGCTAAGTCATGCTCACTTAGTGTGTCCTCGGAAGCACAATGCCTAGGTTCAAAGTCCACGCTATCACTTTGACTTGAACCTCTTCCGTCTAGGCCAACTCCTAGGGAAGCCAAGGGGGGTAGACCATAGTTACTAGATGAGATTTATGATTAAGTGTTCTAGGAGTTGATTTTAATTAGTTAAAAGGTTAAGGGAAATCTAGCCTAAGATGTCAATCAGCAAATGCAAGATGCAACTAACTAAGTATGAGAGTCAGACCTTTTCCTAGGGAAACTAAGACTAGTGCCTAAGATTGGGCAATGGGGTCGACTAAGTTAAGGGGATGTTCGTTACTAGATAATTCCAAGTTACAAAGTATTACAACAAGATAGATACAATTAGACACAAATAATGTATCATATACAAAGCTACCTTAGACTGGATACGAGATATACAAAAGAATGCTTAAGATGTACATATTAAGATTAAGCTAAATACAAGATATACAATATAATAACACGTTTGCTTGTATGTGCAGGAATTAAAGATACTCAAGATAAAACAATCATCAACACATGAAGCCAAGCATGCTCACAATAGATAGAGTTTCGTTGGACTGCTTTTCAATGGCCAAGAGACGCAAAGAACTCAAGACCCAATCAAGAGAATGCCTCCAGGTGGATGCACACTTCTTGAAGGATCACACCACGAGTACAAGAATTAAGGATAGATAAAAGTGTGGAAAGCCAAAAATTCCAGATGAAAGATGTAACCACTTAGATATTATTTCTACAACACATCAAAGATAGCTTGCATATGATTGTAAATTGAAAGACAATTAGATCAGTGAGTCTGCAAGTGTGTAATTGTATTGTTGATGTTGTAGATTGAAAATTAAATTAAGTGGTTAAGTGTGAGATTAATTTTAGCCCTATCTAGGTATCAACCCAAAACTCTCCTCCCCCTATTACCAAGTGGTTGTTGGATGCTCAAGAAGTGAGGCAACGAGGCCTACCCTAGCTTCACAGGTCAACCCTAAGGCCGAGTACTCCGAAAAAATTTCTGTGGCTTTCCTCAAAACCCCAGTTTTTAAATGGCGAAGATGGTGAGCTATGGTGTCCTATTAAATCTAATTAATAAATTTTAGACCTATGAACTAAATATTGCGAAGTGTGATTGAGTGTTTGTAGCTTGCTCAACAAAGGATTGCCAAAAAACTGAAACTGAAAGATAAGAAGGTTGATGCCTTTAAACAAATGTATTGCAAGTTAAAATTTAGTTTCCGGAAAAGGCCTTGGGGACCCAAACCAGAATTAATGATCGAGTTCTTAATTTACTAGATTGCACATGTGAAGTGTGAGAACTGAAAGCAACTTGCGGAATTGTAAAAGATGATTATTGTATGCCTTTATGAAACCAGTGTTAACATGCGCATGTGTAATATAAAGATTAGATAAACTGAAACTTGCATGCAACAGAAAATAAAGATCTAATCTAAGCCACCACGGGCTCTAAGCTAGCATGTGTTATGAGATCTACTCTAGATTATTTTAAGTTAAGCATGCATGTAGAAATCACGATTAATCTAGCTAAACTTGCAAGGAAAGACAAAAAATAAAACTAATCTAAACTTGCAAAGTAAAGACTGAAGGAAATGAAAGAAAGCCACTTGGGTACAACTCCTTTGGACTTGCGTTTACAATATTTTAGAGAGGAAAGAAAGATGAGAAATTGTTACCACTGTGAGAGGAGTTGTTCTGAGGGTGTGTTGTGTATGAAAATTGGGCAGCATGCCCTCTTGTCCTGGTAAGAACCTGCAAAAATCAACAAGCTATTGCTTGTTGACTTGAGCTGCAACACACTCAAAATGTTAATGAAATTTCTGTTTTTAGGCATAAATTTCTTACATACGTAAACCAGAAAATTATATGATTTTAGGTGACCTATCTAAACATGTTAGCTGCTAAAATCAAGAATGAGAGAAGGTGAATAATATCAGAAACAATTTGGAGTGTAAGTGAGAAGTAAGGGCAAATCCGTGCTTGGACTTGTTCCAATATCCTCCCCTTGAAGTGTCCTGCAAGGCTTAAACAGAATGTGAGACGAAAATATATAATGATGGCATATATTAATAATCAAAACTAATTTCAATCATTAGTACATGCAGATCAAATAATCTAGCAATTATACAATCACTAAACTTAATTAAGTAAACTAATTTACCCAACAATCTACCTATAATCACACAAATATTTAAAACAAAACGATTTCACCTCATATCCATATAAAGAGCCCAGACAAATCTTGAGATCCGTGTATCCTCCAAAGCATTTCCTTTTATTATCCAAATGGAAGAAGTTGTAGCAACTAATTGCTACAAGTTTTTCAAGAGCCACACCAATGAAGAAACGTGAAAATAACAATGAGAGAGGAAGATAATAAGATGGTGAGAAAATAGTAGCATAACAATGCAATAATGAAAGGTGAATAAAGAGTGAGGGAGAGGTTTCTTAAATAGCAAAAGAAACCAATGAGACCCCCCTCGGATCATTGACAAATGTCAAGATCTAAATTCATGAGGAGACTCAAACCAATGAAAGAGTGAACTTTTAGGGTGAGGGGAAATGGTAAGTAAATGATTTGGATAGGGAGAAAGAAGGGGAAGAGGAAACGTATGAGCTAAGAGGAGGCCCACGTACCAGCTAAAAGGGAGTTGCACGCTTTCATGGAGGATGTTTCCACCTTCCATGAGCTTTATTCCATTTACAAGAGGGAAAAGCGTGAGCTAGGAAGGGAAAGGCGTGAGTCTGGATGAGGGCATGTGGGAGGAGTGTATGGCACATGCCTAAAATCATGTGATTGGTGGAAGAGAGCCACGCACCATTGAAAGCAACCTTCCAAATTAAAAAAAGAAGTTTCCACATGAATCAAAGGAAGTGCGTGAGGGTGACGTGAGGTTGACTTGGAGGGATGTGTGGGATTTGAAGTGTGGGATTTGAAGTTGGAGTGTGGAAGGAGTATGGGTAGATGTGTTGGCCACACTCATCAAAGGAAAGTGACTGGTGGAGGATGGTAAGAGTTGGAAAAGGGGGACCCACGCTTTAAAAATAGGAGAGTTTCCAAGTTACGTGGGAGAGGGGACGCATTTTCAAAAGGGAAAGCGTGAGTGTGAGGGTGTGAAGTATGAGTGTGACGTCCACACTCTAATGTGGGACATGGATGGGAAAGAAGGAGGGGCGCACCTCATGAGGATGGGCCCATAACTCATTTAATATGAGTTATTATATCAAATAAAGAATTATTACATGCTCACGTGGGGAAGGGGACGTGAATTCAAAGTGGGAAATAAATTAAAGGTGGGTAATGGTTAGGAAAGGTTAAGTGGGGTATCTCTCATCATTATTTGCCACTTACTTCGTCTAATTTGGACCATTATTACAAAATTTACATTTTCCCATGTTCTGGGTTTGGCAATTAAAACCGCCATTTTTTTGAAAAACTTCTAAGTGGACAAACAACCTAGCAAAACTTGTCCGACTGAGTTGAAACTTGGTCCACAGCTGTAGGAGGTCTCATTAGCTTTCTTTTGAGTACAAATACCCCTATCAAAAATCTCGAGACCTAAGTTTTACATTAATTACCCAGAATTAATTAATCAATTAATTAATTCAGAACCTTACAAAATACCTAGTTATACTAGACGGAATTTCGTGAAATTCCGTGTGCTATCTTACATGGTCATTTACAACATTCTTAAACACTAGCTACCTAGGAATGACTTCATTAGAACGCCTTTCACCACTTTGGAGGATTTATTGGGTGGGAGTGAAAAACTCAAGGGAGATTAACCTGGCTGGTTAGGCCACATTAACCTGCCGAGGATAAAAAACACTCAGGAAAAGGAACTCTCCTAATGAAGAAACCCTAAGGCAACTGAACTAACATGATCCATGTAGACCTATTACATTATAAATCCATGTAGGGGTGCGGTAATCCCGCTTACAAAATTGTGTGCTGGAGCAAAACAAATGCCCTGTAGAACCAAAAAGTCTTCGACATGTTTGCATCTAATGATGCATATCTACATGGTACATGGAGTTGACCCCCTAGTTGCAGAGGCGGTCAACAAGGTGCTTACAAAACCTAGAAACTAGTGTCCAAGAGAGGTGCGCACTTCAGCCATACAAGTGCTTGCTAAAATTCTGAGATGACAAGTGAGTGAGTGTGATCCACAATGGGGATCCACTCTTATTTATACAAGAACTGACAAAACAAAAGGTGTGTCTATTGGCACAATAGGGCCAACCTCATTGACTCAATAATATAATTAATCTTTACTCAATATTAATTATCTTTCACATGATGGGGCCGACTTGTACCCTTCACAACATAATTAGGGTTACAAGTAAATATTTCTCTCAGACAATATAACAAGGATCTCTCTCATCCTCTAGTGCTTACCCACTAGGGCCACGTCCACCTTTGATCACCCACAGGGACATCACACTCAATAGATTACTCAACTGAGTCAACATGAGTACCATCCGGAGCACCATCTCAAGCCGACTCAACTAAGTCCATAAGAGTACAAGGAAGGAGACCATCTCAAGCCGACTCAACTCAGTCCAGAGGAGTACAAGGAAGGAGACCATCTCAAGTCATCTCAACTCAATCCATAGGAGTAGACAAGAGACCACACATCAGAACAACTCAGTCTAGAGTCTGATGCACACCCATCACATGGACACGCCCAACACTTAGTCTCTCACACAGATGTCTCAACTCAGTCCAAAGGAGAATGATCTGGAGGATGTTTCATGAAGTTGCAATCAACAACAATTTTGAGGCATCAAATGACAGTTTTGGGGGTTAAAACTTTCCCAACACAACTTAGACCTCCCGCAATTTGACCTATCATGTTGACCACCATGGTATGAGAGGATGCCACATCAACCCCCATTACTCATGCATATGGGGCTAGCCACGTGAGGAATTTCAAGAATATTCTAGAAGGTTTGAAACCCTACCACAATTGAGGGTTGAGGAAGTCAAAAACCTATCCCTAGATGGCTATCGGGCTATGTTAAATACCGGGCCACTAGGAGAAGGGGTTCCATTCTTTTGCATTGTATCTTGTTCCATAGCTGACAAGAACATCTGAGAGTGGTATTCTATGAACATAAAAGAGGAGGAGAGATATTGTAGCAGCCATACAGGCCATACTTCAAAGGAAACCCCACAGAGTGTCTCTTTCTTTGTACTTGCATCATTTCTATACCAGAGAAAAGAGAGTAGAGCAACCTCACCTTCTAACTAAATTTTCTCCCATATTGGGTTTCCCAGGTCATATCTTGTGTTTATTTGTGGATGGTGTGATTGTATTTTACTGTTCTCTATTTTCCGCATTTTATCTATTTCATGCATACATAGAAAATCAATAACTACATGTTCTAGAGATCTAAAGTAAAAATAAGCTAGTATGCACTAGCATTCTCCAAAGAAAACAACACCTTAGATGCCTCTCCCTCATCACTTCTCATCTCATTCACTTGATCACTAGGCTCATCCAATGATGGTGGTCCAACACACATGTGGTACATTAGCCATTGTTTCATACAAAGTGTTAGATTTAATGCATTGGGCATTTAGGTAAGGATCATGGGTTGAAATCAAATAATGAATCAAGATGCTTAGAAGTTATGCTTTTTTCCTTGTTTCACCTTGGTGGCCATCATATGTGTCTTAGTCAAGTGTTTTCACTCGTGAGGAAAATAGGTACTAATAGGAATCCTTTATAGGGGTAACATAAACATACTTTTTCATACTTAACACTTTCCATCTATATTCTTCCCATTGTCATATATTTTGGGAACGAATGTTACATGTATCCCAAAAAGGTTCATACTTCATTCTCCTATGAGAAGAAAGGGATTGAATGCCTGAGGTTGATGCAGTTGTAAGAAAGAATGGAAAGAGTATGTTATAAATTCAAAAT